>JARHVA010006095.1:867500-1012306 GCA_037957365.1 Torreya grandis
GAAAAACTCTAGTATAATTACCCAATTTGAACTAAACTATAGTTAACAAAATTGTAACTAAACTTACCTTTTTATTTGCTTTTGGAAAATTTGGTTATTCTATTATTAGGATAGGAGCATATAAAATATGACATTTTACTATTTGATGTTCTAGTCCAAGTATGGTGTTCTTGTCCTTTTCTATTTTTGGTCACTATTCTATATTCATCACTGTGTTTTTGGTCTATTTTTCTTGGTTTGAATTTTGAATGTTGTTATGAGTGTTTTGAAAACTATTTTGTTGATCGGTTGAAGGCTCTGATCTCTGTGACAAAACCCTTGTTTGTTTCCACCTCTTTTAAGGGTAGAAATGAATACCCTTAGAAGAAAGAGACATATAAGTGTGTTATGCTATGAAATACATGATATAGCAATGATAATCAAAATGATGTCTCAATATACATCATAGTTTATATTATAGATGGTTAGATCAATAGGGGTTTTCCATAATAGATGTAACAATGTAATAGCATGTGTAGTATATTGAACTAAAACTAGAAATATGGTTAATTGTTAGTTGTCAAGGAGGGATGGAACATGATGTTTATAATGGCATCCAAGAAAACAAGATAATTCATGATGTGGATCATGGCATTTTAAACAATGAGAAGTAAATAAGCAACAAGCATGCAAGGCAAGAATCAAAAAGCACAAAAGTGGCCAAGGGGCTAACCAAATAAGGGACATGGGCACATGTCACTCAAATTGGGAAAGAAAGCATACAAATCATGTTCAAATTCCACATACACATATAATTTAAAATAATCAAGTTTTGTACAAGGGCCACAAACATAGAGAATATTACAAACAATGGACATTATCAACTATCCTAAGGCATACACAAGAGACAAAATAATAACTAAGAAATGTAATCACATCTAGTTATGCAATGCAAGAAATGAAGGCATGTAAATGCTATAAATAATATTGAATCTAACTAATCAGAGTAAGAAATGAAAGTATGTAAAACATGGAGTACAAAACTAGGTAGATGTTAAAAAATACACAAGTGCCATATAATAGTGATTATTGATAGAATAATCTATGTAAGATAGTAAGTAATGTACATCATCTTGATAACTAGAGTGTGTGGTTTAGGAATGACATAACCTAGATGGTGTAGTAATGTAGAAGATGCCCTTAATGGGTAGATAGGTTGATGTATGTCTCCAATATAGAAGTAAGATACCCCCTAATGGGTAGAGTGAATCAATGAAGGATCTAGGTGTCATTGCACACACTCCAAAAAGATCAAGTGAATCATGGTAATGTAGATAAATTGACAAATAATAGCATAGAATAACAAAATGTAAGTATAGTATGGTAGTAAAAATGTAAGGCATGGATAATGCATATATTTGAAATGTTTTTGGCTTTTTAAATTATTTTAATGTTCTTTTATTTTGAAATTTTGTATTCTTTTTGTTATTTTTTAAATAAGCTATGTAAAAGCAAGCATAAAGAATTATGTACAAGATATTTGAAACAAAGATATGTACAAGTAAGATAATAAATTATGTACAAGTAATCTACAAGAAATGATACTAACCAATGAGCCTCATGAGAGACTCCCTATCATGGTGTTTTCTATCAAGGAGAGGGATCGTTTGTGATCATGAAGCATGATGGAAGTGATGAGATTGTGACTCAAAAAGATATGTATGTTTTAATTTATCTAAAATATCTATAGTGGAAACTGACTATGGGGTCCCCCTATAACTTTGAGAATTTGATGTAACTGTGGGGATCTTAGGGACCCATCTAGTATTAGAAGAACCTATCTTAAAATGTGCTTTATGTGTAGAGTCATGAGACCTAAATTATACTAAATTTAATATGCATATTGTAGCTAAAAATTCTCTAGTCCTGAAATTATTGTTGATGTAGTTGTTAGTAGAAGGGGATGTAAGATATCATTATGTACATATTAGCCCCATGGCTAGTGTATCACTATCTAAATCCTGATGGCCAACTAAACAAGTGGCCATACTTCTCATGATGTGTAGGAACATGCCCTGTATCTAATGCTATCTATGGTATACTAACTATAGCTATATGTGGGAACATGCCCTATATCTAATGCTATCTATGGTATACTAACTATAACTATGGTATACTAACTATAGATATAACAAGTTTGAAGGGAGGATGGATAGATATAATTGATAGTGTTTTATTGTGTCTAGTAGTGAGACATAAATATTCAAAAGTAGCCAAAGAATTATATGCATCTAGGTAGAAACCATTATGTGGGATGAAATTCATGTAACTGGAGTTATAATTTGTATAACAATAAGATTATAAAGAACATTCCACATGAAATATTGCAAACAAGGGATAGAGAGCATGGAACTTTTCACTAATGCATAAAAAACTTTTATTTGTACCATAACATTTCTAACATGTTTAGAAAAATAGATTGAAAAATTATTCCACATGAGAGAGAGAGAGAGAGAGAATATGTAAAAGAAATAATGAAATATTTTATTAAGGAAAAGTAAGCATTGCTTTGAAGTAAATGAATCTTAACATGTTTAGAAATAAATTTATTAATATCATCTCTTATTAAAAAAAGTAAGAATGAAAGGGAAAGAAAGAATCTTTGCATAACATATAGTAAACTTCATCATTCATATACATGATAGGACCGAGTATGGAATCCTTATTGTTTGCAAAAAGTGTTTTGAAATGAGTGAAATACATTTTTAATTTTTATGTGAAATTTGATTTGGATGTAAGGTGATAACTCAAAAGCAGAGGGACCTAGTATATGCAACTAAGGGTTTGAAAGAAATTATTTTAAAAAATTACTAGGGTAATTTTTTTTTTTTTAAATAAATTAAATTCTGATTTAATTATGGAGGAGAAATTAGAAAAAATATTGGAAAAAATAACCAAGGAATTTTCCCTAGGGTTTTTAGGTTTTTTATGTGCAAATGAAGTAAGTTGGGTTCAACAAATATTTTAACTTTTTTAGGAATATTAAATTTTTATTCCTATTTTAGTTAAGGGTTTGCATTAATAAATAATATAGAGATAATTATGGTCTTAATTTTTATAATTTACCTATCTTTTTTACCTTTCTAAAAATAACAATAAATAAGGAGAAAATATAACTTATCTTAAAATAGGCTGAGATCGCTGATACAAGGTCTAAAACTAGTTGTGCAAGATAGGGATAGTGTCATAAATTAGAATCTAGATTTCATTTGGGTTAAGGATAGGAGCACCAAAAATATGATACTTTAGGGTTTGATGTTGTTGTCTACTCCTGTCACTATTGTCCAAACTAGCCATAGAGACATAAACTTTTTGGGTTCTTTGTGTTGTTCCTATGTGACCCTACCTATGAAATATTAGGTACTATAGAGATTACTATTGATAGAGATTACTATAGAGATTATTTAATACTCAAACCCTAACCCTCCATCATGCTTGATAAAATGGGATTTGAATCTCTTATAAAAATGAGGGGTTAGTGTGTAATATGCATTGAAAGTGTAATCCATGCCCCTTATATGGTCATGATGCCTACATACCAATACTCCAAAGAGGGATCAAACCATATGTAGTTTTCCTACCTAATGTGATTTTTGTAATAGTGTGATGTAGATGTAATAATACCAAATTGAGAATGCTTGATGTGGTTAGGGACTGATATGAGAGTTTGAATACATTTGTAGCTATGTTGGGTGACTGTATGCAGAGAATGGGGAAGTTTGTCTTAGTAGTTTGCTTATATTATTTGTTGATTTGTAATATTTGTCACCTCCCTTTGTAAATGAATTTTGGATGGGCTTTAATAGGGGATAATTTGTCATGGGTTAGATGTATTTGTGCTAGGCTAACATAATGAAGGATAGGAATCATATGAAAATAACCATTTAGGCTCAAAATGAAAATGGATAGGAGTGCTAAAAATGGGACACCCTAGGGTCTAATGCTATAGTCCAGGTATGACACTCATGTCCTACAAGCTCGAGACCTAGGGGATAAGATTGTCCTAGGAAATAGAATCTGGCTAAGCTATAATAACCATTTGAAAGGCTACATATGACTAATAATGAGCAAAAAGGTGTGTCCAAGGGTCACTAGAGCATGCAATAAGGATTAATGGATTGGGTATCACAAGCCACACTCAAGCTATCAATATAGACATTTTATATGACTAAAGTCAAGTGGGAATATTTATAAATGTACTTTATTCATTCTAAAATCATCTCCCATTGTCCACCAATGGATTTGATCAATTAGGAAGAAGAAATGGTGAAGCTTTTAGCATTTTTTTGGCATTATATCTTTGGATAATAAAGCATGATAATTGTTCATGGAGGCCCTTGTATTTATAATGTTTCTAAAATGGTATCAATTGTCCATCTCAAGATTAAGATGTTTGGTCCAAGATTGATTCATCTTTGGAGACCAAATGTCATTAATGTTGTAATTAATATTTTGAAAGAAGGGAGAAAGTAGTAATCATGGTTCAACACTTATAATTTTTATTACATTTATGTTGATATTTTATATTTTTTAATTTATGACTAGTGATGTCACCTTTTTAGAAATTTTTTACAATTTTATTTTCTAAAATTAGATATTCACTAAATTGACATGGTTTTTGCACTTAAGAACTTAATCAGATTTGGTTAGATAAGTGAATTTGATAAGGATTTTTACAATTTGTAAAATTTGATTAGTTACCATACATTATTACTTGATAAATTCAATTTTCTATATCACAATTTGACTAAAAATAAATTAGGAGCAGGTAATGTTTACATAAAAGATAATGCCCCAATTATAGACATTGACATGGTTCAATAATTAAACATGACATGTGTGGATGAATCAGAGTGTTTTAATGGTTTTGGTCCAATTTGTGCATTAATACAAAAAATTATTTAAACCTACAATTTTGACATGATAGTGGTGAGAATTGAGTGTCTATATTTTGCCTCTATTTGAGAAGGCATTGCAAGATATTATGCATAGTAACGTCTTTTTAAATAATGAAAAATTCATTAATAAGAAGTTTAAAAACTTGGTCAAAGGAATAATCAATAACCCATGATGCCCCCTTGAGAAGATAAGATGAGATGAAACACATGCATGGGCTCTCAAAAAAGAGATGGAAGAAGTAAGAAGAAGAATGAAATTAACCTATGGATGAGATTAATCCAAATAAGATAAGGCCTACACTTGATAATTTATAATGGTTAAGGAAAATAGAAATAAATTGGATCCAAGATGGGGTAAGTGGGAAGGATACATTGCAAAATAAGTAGCACACTTTGAATTACACTAAATAGGGCTAAAGTTGTTGGACTTAGAACTAGAATAAATACTACATGAGGGAATTAGCCCCAAAAAAGTATGGTCTTGGTTAATTTATAATAAGGTGCCCTAATAGGGCAAATTGGATCATTTAATTCAATGAAGTGTCATAGTAGGGTAGTTTTGATCATTGATTGACTAAAAGGTTTTCCCTAGTAGGGAAGATTTTTATTAGTGAAATGATGATGAAGTATGTGATGAACTAGTTGGGGGATAGTATATAAGGAGATCTCTTGCTATAGAATTTTCAATTAGACTTCCAACATCTTGACTTTTGATATAACACCAAAATAGTATACACCATGATATAATATATAATGATGAGCAATTTGTAATGTGCATAAGGGCTGACCCCTGATCTCATAAACAAATGACAGCATCACACCTAGGATAAAAAATATGATTATTTTGATATTGTATACTAATGGATAAACTCAAGTATAAATGCATAATATGAAGCATTATGATGATGACCCTATCAACTTTGTGGACTAAGTGGAGGCAACACAAAAAAAGGCAAACAAATAAGCAAACACATAAAATGAAGAAAAATAGAAATCTTCCAATTATTCAAAGAAACACACTAAGAATAAGGAAAATCCCCTAAACATTTCTTGGGAGATTTATGATGCCCCTATGACGGTAGAACAAACAACAAAGTTTTACCAAGTGGGTACTTGAACTAAATAAATAAAGATGTGTTCCAATAGAAGGTTGAAAATGGATTAATTAGAAGAAAGCAACTCAAAAATTTGATAAACAAGGCAAGAATGAGCATTTTGAGAACAAAAAGGGAACACAAATAGGCTTGAGGGGTAAAAATTAAAAAAATTGACTATAAATTCACCCCTGAAAGGTGAAAACATTCATTTTTAATGCTTCATTATTAAAATTTAGAGCTCTCATTGTATCACATGAGAGAAACAAAGAAAATGGTGAATATTCCTCACCATAGACACCATGGGGAGAGTATTCAAGAGTAAAAATGACCACTAGGGAGTGGGGCATTGGTAAGTACCCTTTTTATTCTTCTAATTTTACATTTATGGTATGTATTAGGTCCTATAAGTAGATAAGAAGGCATTTTTGTCATTCTCAAAAATGGGGAAATGGTGAAATCACTAACATAAATAGCAAGAGTACCAAATAAATATTTCTCTCAAATGGAAACTAATGATATTAGCAAAACATATGAAAAATGCCAAAATGGAAAAATCATGTATTTTGACAAAAATCAAATAAATAGTGATATAGATAAGAGAACAATGAGAATGTGAATCAAACAGTGGAATCACTAGTCAAATGATGGAATCTACTAACATGAAAATGACACAAGAATGGTGAATTCAATAGAAATAGTGAGGTCATCCTGCCAAATGATGGAAACAACTTGTGGAATAGTGAAGATTTAGACTAGAGAGAAAATTATGGTATTTCCCTATAGGTGGAAAAATCTTATATCAAATAATGAAGTCATCGAGGAAAATGATAATGTTTCCAAATATGGAAAATAGTCTAGGAGAAGGTGAAAACTAGGATAGATGAATAATATTATATGTTTAAAACTAAAATAAAATGGTAAATTGATCGGCAAGAAGAAAAATAGATAAATGACTAATTTGATTCCATTTGATGTGTGATATGTAGGAGTGAGTAAGAGTCAGGATGGAACACAAGTAATGGTCACAACTACTACGCCATCCTGAGATCTTGATAGATGAGATAGTGGGGCTCTTAGAGGTAGTGTATTTATGACATATATCTTGGATACCAATTATTCAAGTTGGTCATGCTTATTCATCAGTGATAGTAAAGCATTGGCACTCAGAGACTTTTATATTTCATCTATTGACTGGTGAGGCTACCATAAGCTTAGAATATGTGCACAAGATCCTACAAATTCCTATTTGGGGTTAGTAGATCTACTGCATGCCAGAGGATAGGATAATGATACTAGAATATCTAATTAGTGTGATGGATCTTGTGATTATAGATGGTTCCATTAGCATTGACACTTTAGATGATGTATTTTTTCCTCTAGTGATTATTCCTACAAAAACACCACATCTAACACAAGGTTCAATTCTCTAAGAGGTATTGATCTTGATGAATCTTATCAACAACCTCCTATTACCTAAAAAGAGCATATAATTTTTTTATATCAGGTCCATAGGGGTGGTTAAATATATACTATATATCACCACTTAGTTTTCATGGGGTATTGTGATATTAGCTTAACTCTACCATGACTTACACATGATCACTTATTATATGGTCTATAGTATTGGACACAACACTCTACTCTATGTCTGGGCCTAGTAACACATTAATATAAAGTGACTAGTTGGTCATCAATTTTAGAGGGGACTAAAGGATCTTATGGTCTATGGTTGGTTTCAGATGGGTGTAGGTCTATGAGGCCATCAAAGAGAGTTGTACATTTACAGGTGAGCCATCAATAATATGGTAGATGGTGATTTCATTTGGTTACCCTATAAGGTGATGTGGTTTGGCTAGATAGAGGATGATTTCATGACCACATATATTCTAACAACATGTTTCATTATAGGTTGACATGAATTCATTTTGGAGAGGTATAGGTCTGGTCATGTATAAAAATATTTATCTTCCATCAAGATGTGCTAGAGGGACCCCATGGTTTAAAACATCACATGAGATATCAAAGAGTGGGGGCTACCAATATCAAGATCCCAAACTATCACATATTTTGACATGGTATAACCCATAGTGTGGGCTTATACAAGTGGGATTATGGATGTTAAAATGAAAAATGTATATAAAACATGGTGGGAAATATTCTAATCCATCTAATTTACCAAACCATATCCTCAACAACTTGAGAAACACCAGAAGAGGGTGAAATAGAGGAGAGATACAGATCTGACATAGGCACATACATAGGGATAGGGATGGGTTCCCATAAATAATGTGATACCATAGGCTATTCTCATGTAGATTGTTCATGTTCAAATGTAGTAGCTTATGTAATAGTTTCTTTAGATCCATGTGTGTTAGTCAATACAATAGTTTTTACAACTCCCATTTATATAGGGTGGGGATGAAGATGGAGACAGCGATGGGTTTGTGTATGGGGATGAGGAATAGGGTCCTCTGATAGATACATAGATTGATGAGGAAGCATGTGGTGATTTAGGATAGAATACATGTATATGAGAGTTTGGGACCTCTGACATAGGTGACGGTATAGGTACAAGGGGGTTAGAAGGTCTGACATAGAAATAGGGGAGGCTAAGACCTCCATCATAATGAGTTTAGCAAATGACTAGGCACTTATTGACAAGTTGCATTATGAGATCACAATGTTTTTATTAGAGATTATAGGCTTATATCATGATGTGGTTGGGTTGTGAGTTGAGTTAGTTACAACCTAGGGAGAGACCTCCAAGTTATAGCTTGGGATAAAAAGATTATCTCATTAAGAAAGTAGGTTTCCTAGATGATAAGTTTTTAGTCTCAGTTGATGGCATAGGATGCAGAGTTAGTGATGGTAATGGGTGAGAGAGATAAAGCTCATGTGGATAGAGATAGGGTTATTAGTGATATTCAGAGGCTCTATGGGGAGTTGGATGAGGCTCGACATGTTGTATATGATCAAGAGAATTTTAGGTCACTTGATAATATGATCATGGCCAAAGATGATGCCTTACATGCGAAAGATGATTTCTTATGCATGAAGGATGAGATTTATTACTAATGCAATTTATATGAGGAAGTGGTCCCAGTAGATTGTAAGACATCTACTTACAAAGAGTATTCATGAATCCAACAAATCAAAAGGACATCTAGGTCTCAACACATTACAATGTTAGAGTGGTTAGTGATACAACTAAATCCATAATAGGTAGTGATGGATCCACCACCACCACTTCTGCCACCATTGACAAGACCAAGCATAAGACACAACTTTGATTAGATTTCCCATAGAGATGGGGCTCACTAGAGTTGATATTGTGTTTTTTAGCTCCACATTTTTTTCCCTAAGAAAAGTTTTGCAACTTTATATTAATTAAAATATAAATCACAATTTTTATATGCAATAATATTACAAAGGAAAAAGTACAAAACAAAAGGAGGGAAAGAATTTTCCCCAACACAAAGCACCCCAAAGGGTGAAATAGTACATACCCCAACTTAATGTGGAATAAATCCCACATTATATTTAGTTCTTCCCTTTTTACCTTTTCTCATTTTGAATCCTATCATATCCTTGGTGTTTCTTCCCTCATAACTATCTTCAAATACTAATAATCAAGAGGAATGTCAACATTTAATAGATCCATAACTGGATGGTTCATTAATTCTTTATCCAAATCTTAATTCTTTGATTCATGTCCTCTCTTCATGCCTCCTAATGGGATCTCATTTCTATCATTCCTAAAAGTGATATTTTGATATTCACCTACCCCTATTATTTGTAATAGTTCTTCAATGTGCATATCTAGTCCTTTACTATTGTTATTTCCTATCTCTATGGTATTGTGGCCCAAATCCTCTTGGGTCTAATCTTCCTTCCTAGCCTTTTCATCCAAAAAAATTCATCACTTAAGTGGTATCTTAATTGTTTTCTGTTAGATGTAGGAGTATGTCTCATAGGGAATGAAGTATGAAGATAACCTAGAAGCTTGCATATACAACATTAAAATGCCATGTTCTCATAGTCTAGTATCTAGGTATGTTCAAGAGTGCCATATCTGAATGTAACTTTATCTAGTATGCCTGCACTGAGATCAATATCCACATAGATGTGGGAAAAAGTGGACAATCCCATAATAGCTCTTATCTTATCATATTTGATGAAAGTGGCTAGTATGATCCCAATATCCTCCAAATCATAGTAAAAGTGAAAATAGAAATTAGGAAGATGGACCCAAATAGGGATCTTCATAATAGAATGAGTATTAGGATCAAATTTATAAAATCATAGAGTGATATAGAGTTTAGCATTACCACAGAACTAAGGACCCTCCTCAAAGACTCTTTGATAGTCAATGACATTGTGAAATTGAATAAATGAAAACCCTTAGAATAAAGATAAATGTCAGAATGTTATGACCATGTTTCCTGAATCCATTGAAACAACATTATTGTTGTTGGACAAAAACCATTAAACCTATAGATAACAACCTCTTTTTCTAAATGGAATTTATATAGGAACATAGCTATTCCCCTGATCTACAAATCAAACCCTTCTTCTACCATATTGACAATGTAGGGACTAGGGATGGATTCTAACTATGGAACTTTAAGCTTAAAAACTAATTTATTAAAAGCATCCTCAAAAGACCCTATTTTAGAAGAATATGGTATACTAGATTTCCTTGATCTTCCTTTTAATCTCAAAACTAAAAAGAGAGTAAAGTCCTTAACAATTTTATAACCCCTCATAGGGATGTGATCCTCAAGTTTTTTACCTTCAAAGATGAAATTTTGATTTATAATTAGTATTCCTTGTAATATTTCCAATTTCCCCTTTAGTTCCCTCACTAGTTTTATCATTAGGACTTTGACACATATGGTTTTCCTATTGTATGATCTAACCATTATATAGAACCCTTTATAGTCAAGGGAAACACTTGCTTTTAGTATGACAAGTGGAGGTATTCCCCATGGGATGAGCATTATATTTACACATTTTTATTCATGTATAGGTTTGGAAAAAAATGAAAAAATAGTTGAGGATGTAGACTAATTTATCTCCATGGTGAGTCATGGGATGTGTTTGAGTCACCATCAAGATCTGACCCATGTATTATCCCTTATCTAGTTTAGCAATCTCTTTTTTTCTTATTAGGAATGAGTCTCCTATCAAATCTACTACTAATCTCCGATTATGTCAAATATTTCCTCAGTCTTTAGCTCTTGCATAGTATATTGCCATTATCTACCCATTGCAATTTATACCCTAATTTATCTTCAATGCCCATGCCTAGCCTAAGTGGGTATTTTTATGAGCTAAACCTCCCTTCTAATGTTACCATACTAGGAACCTCTTTGCATCCCAACTACACTCTCCACTTGCAACCAAAGGAGCTCAAAACCCTATAGTCACTTCTATTTTCAATTTTTCTTCATTGACCTAAAATGACTTTTTATGACTGTAGCTCCTCATTTTTACATGTATATGTGATGTATATATTTTATTTATGTATAAAAGTATTATTTAGATACACACACACACACACACACACACACACACACACACACACACACACACACACACACACACACACACACACACACACACACATATATATATGACATTAATTTTGGATCATGGATTATTGTATATGGACTCTTAATATTCTTATGTGATGTTCTTTGTTTTTTTACCACTATGATGTTAGATGTAGATATGTTGATTAAAATATGGATATAGGTGTTTATTTATTTTCTTGATTTTGTTATTGGAATTGCTAGTTCATTTTGCACTTGTGTTTATTTCATGTATGTGTGTATAGTATGACTAGATGGTATATGCCTACTTTAGAAGATGCATATCCTTAGATAACATAAATATAGACATGTTGTGTTTATGTTACACGATCTCATTGTGATCATGTATGGTATATGTGGATAGTGCTTTGAAAAGTATCTTGTAGATTCACATTGTTATGTATGATATTGAGCACATGGTTTTTAATTTTATGAATGAGATTTTGCATCATAAGTATGAATAACCTACAATAACATTGTACATCAATTCCATATGGACCTACTCAATTGTGAATATTTAAAACTTAAAATAATGATTAAATATCAAAACTTAAGTTAAAAACATAACGTGTTTAAACACAAAACAAAAACCAAAAAATAAAAAAGTTAAAAATACAAGATGTAAACAACTAAGATATAAAATATCAAGACTTAATTATAGAAAATAATATATCACACACAATAAGAAATAAAAATAGTTTATATATACAAAATGCAACCAAATTAAAATTAAAATATGAATCATCAAAACTTAAGTGTAAATAAAATGCTCCGAAATACAAACAATTAAATAAACAAACAATACAAAAACCAAACAATATAAACAAATAAATAATATAAACTAACACATACTAAAAGAGAACCAATGAAGTTATCAAAAATTTGTGAATGTGTAAATAATAAGGAGTTACGTTTTGGACATTATGCCCTTAGAATAAGGGGACAATAACTTGGTTACAAAAATAAGAGGAATAAAAGAAGAGATAAAGGATGACCGAGCTAAATTCAAATGCCCCAGTGCAAGTGAATGTTTCCTACATAGTCCTATGGATTTCATACCAAATGTAGTTCTCACATAAATGAGAGGATAATGGTATGGTAGAGGTGATTAGGATAAAAAATGAATCTGAATAGATAAGAGGTCTAATCCAAAAAATTGTGAGGCTTTATATCTTGTGTGAAAATTATTATCCAATTTTCATGATTTTGTTATTTTTAGAGTTTTTCCAAGTCTTTTCAAAAAAATTGGTTTTTAGAATAAGGAAATCAAGGTGATATGTTCAAATGTAAAAATAAATGGCTAGTAAAGGAAACAAACATCCTTACATAGAGGGTTAAATAATAATTAAACCATTTGTAATATTACTTACCATAAGCCAACAAAAATATTGGAATGAGAACAACACATAATGGGGAAATGATATAAAGAGAAGTAATTAGAGGAATTAACAAGGAACTATTAAGCAAGTAACACCCTTGTTGACATACCTTAAAACACTTGTCTTTAAAGAAGCTATTGATGTTGATCATTTTGAAATGCCTTTAAAACACTTTTTCATTGAATCTGCATGCAATACTTGTTGGCCATAATTAGGGTCATGATCGATAATAGGGATGTGGTAAATTAATAAATAATGGTCTAGGGAATAATATGGTAAGAGGAATAACAATGGTCTAGGGAATGATATGGTATAAGAACTAATGTGAAATGAGTGCCCCTAAGGGAGGGCTATTATAGACAACGGTTCATTTTCAGCTAAGCGTAGTAACATTTAAGAGTATTATGTTTATCTATTCCTTGAGCTCTTTCCCATAAATTAGAAATATTCTATATGACCTAAAATATAATTCATAAGAACAAAAAAGGTCCTAAGCCAATTGGATTGAAACTTACCCTTCTTACATTCAATGTTGGTATTCTTTTGATTCTCTTTTAATACCAAATGTTCAATTTTGAATTCTCTATGAATAATACATTGGTTTTAGCTAGGGTGCAACCAATTTTTATATGCTCACAAGTGGTCCAATATTTCTTATAATTTCTCATCCAAGATATCCATATCTTAAAATTTGGCCACTCTATATTCTTCATCACCAATGATATTCTATATAGAAATGTATAGAGAGTGAAACTCGATCTCAATAGGGATAATGGACTTAGAGATAAAATATAACAGATATGGTGTCACACCTATATGTGTAAAAGTATTGGTATGGTAAGCCCATAAATCTTAGAATAATTACATATGATAATCATGACTAGCATCATTAACAATATTTTTTAAAAATTTGACATGGTCTTATTTGACACCTCAGATTGACCATTACCTTGAGGGTAAAATGTCATGGGCTTCTTATGTTTGATTTAGAATTTGGATTAGAGGGCCTTAATATATTTGTTTTTGAATGGGATACAATTATTAGTTATAATTTTGGAGATAATGCCATAACATTAAATGAGATCATAATGAATATACTTTGTAATCCATTTACCAGTTATATATGTGAGGGAAGTGGCTTCTATCCACTTGGTAAAGTAGACAATGATAATTAGTATATGCTTGTGGCCATATGAGGAGGTAGGGTTTATTTTCCATATGAGATCAAGTCCCCATTTAGAATACAACCATGGTGTAGTGATTACATGGACCAGTAAAGAAGAAGCATGTATCAAATCACTATGTCACTGACAAGCATCACAGTTCTTGACATGTTGGTAAGTGTTTATCTCCATTGTAGACCATTATGACCGATTTGAAGGAGTTTCTTGTAAAGGACCAAACCACTAGTGTGGGCCCCATAAGTTCCTTCATGAACATCCTTTAATGCTAATTTGGATTATCCTAAAGATAAACAATGAATTACCATTCCATCATAGCCCCTATAATAGAGTGTATTTCCATGTAAGGTATATCAAGTGGTTTTATGGATGAAATATTTATGTTGGGTTCATGATAAGTCCAAATGAATAATGTGGTCTTAAATATAGTTATATAGGTATTGGTATCAAAGGATATTAGGACTTACAAGGTTCCATACCATTTTAAAATTTAGTTGTTTAGCACTAGTTGAAGAAGGTTGTTAATGAGAAACTGTTACTCTTTAAATCCACTAATAGTATGGATCCAATAGTTTTCATTGTGTCTATTGATATATTATTGGCCCTTGGTATTTTGTCAAACTAAATAATTTCAAAATCTAACTTATGTTTATCTACCATACTTTTGTAAGGTAAAATCTTCTCATCTCGTATTTGTTATTGGTTTGTACCCTAATTAATGATTAATAAAGAATCCCCATATACCATTAACTATTGAATATTCCATTGTATGGAATGATGGATTCCTATAATGAGTAATTTTACTCGACCATGATTTTAGTACAATAGAAACCAATATGGAACAAATTGGGAATGAACAAGATTCTGGCCCTAGATCCATAAGATGTGAATGAGCCATCAAAACAAGATATCTATTGTTTGGACTCAATATTTTATACTTTTAGAGTTATAGTTGCCTTATTTTTGATTGTAAATAAAAGAGGTTTAATATATAATAGAGAATATTCAACAAGTTTATCTATGAGGACTTATCCCTTGATGGCCTTTTAAGTTTGATATATGATCTCAATCTCATTCAACATCATCACCCATTAGAGTTGCCTTGGATAATATGTATTAATTAGGTAAAATTTGGATATAATAATTGTTTTTATTGTTATCATGTAGTGACTTAGATTTTGGGAAGCTAACACCATTATTAAACAAGATTTTTCAATTAGCATATAATTATTCTTATATGTGACAAGTGCCTATCGTAGATAGTATATTGAATGTTCTTTACCTTGACTATCCTATTGGGATATGAGTGGACCCAATGTATGTTATTCCATTGATAGGTAAGGGAACAAAGGCTTGCTTGGTGTAGGTGGCATCAAAACTGGCATATTGGCCAAGTAGGTCTTTAACTTTTTTAAGACTTGATGGCAACTTGTATCCCACTAAAATGTAACACCTTTCTTCAAATGTGATTCAAAATATGACATATATCAATCAACAATGAAATGAAATGAAAAATAGACTAGACATTGCCTTGTACAATACAAATGTATTTTAAATTATATGGTGTAGTAATCTCCATAATGGCCTTAACTTTAGTAAGATTACCTTTGGTGTCCTTGCATGAAATAATGAACCCTATAAAATTACCTAAAGTGACATGAAAGACACACTTATTTGGATTAAGACATACCTTGTATTCATGAAGTATCTTAAAGATTCTTTAGATAACATCAGGATGGCCAGCACCTATCTATAATTTGGATAAGATATCATCAATAATGTCCTAGAAAATGTCATGCATGATGTCATGAAAGATGAAAATCATGTCACATTGATAGGCTTCTCTGACATATTTTATCCAAATAGCATGACTTGATAATAGAAATTTCCCCATGTAGTGGTGAATATTATCTTATGTTGGTCTTTAGGCATAATTTTGATCAGTTTATACACTGAGAGGCCATCCATGAGGGAAAACATCATGTAACTAATTTTTGAGTCCATGATCATGTCAATATTTAATAAAGGGAAGTACCCTTAGGGGATGACTTGCTGATGTCTCTAAAATTAGTAAATAAGATAATATAATATGGTTTATTGATGACAAGTACAATGTTTGATATCCATTAAAAAGAATCCAATGGTCTGATGAATCCAACTTCTAATAATGTTTTTAGCTCCTTTTTAACAAGTATAACAATGCAAAAATGTATTTTCCATAACCTTTACTTAATGGGTTTGTTATCTGGATAAACCAAAAGTTGATGCACCACTAAAGAGGGGTCCAAACCCAACATGCCAGAATAAGACTAGAAAAATATATGAATGAAGTCCTTGAGGATAATAATAACAAAATTGCACTCTTCATCAGTAAGGGATGCACATAAGTAAATTATCCTCACGTTGTCATAGGTACCAATTTTCTTTTTGATAGTATCCTCTATAAATATTGTAGAACCATCTTCAAGTATAATTGGAAAAGAAGAAAATTGATCTTCTTTAGCTATTTGGGAGCCATAGGGCTTACCCAAATATGAAGAATCATAGTCAACCATTTTAGGCAATGGCCAATTAATAATATGCCAAGGTAAATCTTGAACCAATTTTGTAAATATTATATGCTCTTCTAAACTGATACTAGAACCAATGGTAATGCTCAAACTAGGAGGATATTGAGCTTCCTTAGGAGATGAGTAAACATCCCCATCTAATGGTGCATGAAACATGTTTTCACCCATGGAATTATATTAATATTTACATTTGCATGATTTATAATTGCCTCAAAAATGTTTTCACCTAAATATATCATTGTTTTAATTTGTTTATCATCAAGTAAGTTTGTTTTCTCTCTAAAGTAGGTGGTAAGTTCCAAGCTAAAGTCAAATCCTTGTTTGTTATCACTAGTCAACAACCCATCTCTAAGACCCATGAATTCAAAAATAGATTATTCATTATTATATTCATCTAATGGTATAATTGAATCTTGTTGGTCCCAATCAATTAGGATAGGATGATGAAGGGAAAGGGGATAACATGATGTATTGGTAAGAATAAAATGGGTATCAAATAGGTTCATGTTAACAATTTCATTATAGACACTATAATGAAACATTGCATCACTATCAAGAAATTCTTCATCAGTCGATGAAGTAGTATCACTCTCAAACTCTATGGGGTCACCCCCAAATAGCCTAAATTTAAGGCCTTGACTTCTTATATGTATTTTCATGGGCACATGTTCAATAATGCCCTGTACTTTGTCTTATAAACCTTTTCCCTGATAACCTTGATTATCCATTATCCTATTTAGAATGGTATACATAGTGTTTTGATAGCACATGGAAAATCCATCACCATATAGTCAACCTCCTTCATCGCTAGTTGACCATATTGATTTGGTGAAGTGCCTTTTACAAATATGAGTATATCTTGTAGATTAGACTTGGACTTCTTTTGTTAGATCATGTTGGGCCTACTAAGGATAGGCTTGGCTCTTACATATAATTTTTGGGATTTGAGAAACTTGCCAACATGAAAATCATCTTGAATGTGGTATGTGGCCATGCCAACTTCTTCAATGATAAAGGGAGTATAAATAGATTTAGGAGATGGATTAGATTAAGTGGACACAAGGTCACTAGGGTCACTATAATTATACTTGAGAGATTCAATAACTTTTCCTTTATTATTCTTACCTACATACTCAATAATAGGACAATAAACATAGTTACCATACTCAACCTCTAGATTTATACAATATAAGTATGGTTGTAAATCATCAAGAATAATGATCTCTAATCTAGAATGAGGGAATTTAGGGCACTGATATAAGGTGGAAGGTACTTCTTGTACTTCATGGATCTAAGGATGACCAAGAAGCAAATTATAAAGTGGTTAAATATCAATAACATGGCATGTGGTGTCAAGGGTAACATGCCCAAATATGATTGGCAAATAAATGGTATCTACAAATTCTCTTTGTATTATCATGGGCCTTAATTGTAATATTATTTGGATGCATGTCTATTGTTGGGTAAGCTAAAGTTTAGATCATCTTCAACAACACTATGTTTAACCCTGAACCATTGTCTATCAGAACTGATTGACTTTGTGGTGGGAAATAATGGCATCAATGTGCAAGGGATTATTATGAAGAAGACCAAGGGATGAACCTACTTTGGTCAAATATGAGTTGTTGACCTAGGGATAAATGTCCCATCAGTGCTTAGAACTGGATTGGTTCAATGTCATTAGGTACCATGTATTGTTGGAGAGTGATATTTAAAATGGTCTTGTTAACCTCAGATGCATGTAAAATATCTAAGATATAAATTTGTGCTTGCATTTTACATAGTTGGTCATCAATATTGTATGGCTTCTTGATAAAAATGTGAGGTGTTTTGGCTTTTGGTAAGGTAGTGTCTTGATTATAATTGGTATTGACTTTAGAGAGAGGCAAAGGGCCTTGAAGGATGACTTTTAAATGCCTAGTTGTGATTGTGCAATTTTGAGTCAAAAAAGAATAAATAAAATTAGTGAAATTAGGTGTTAGTTTAATCATAGTAATTATTGATGGTTAAGGTGCAATTTAATTTCTCTAACCCATGTTGGAATTGCCTATATGAAAAGATGGCGGTCTCAAGATAAAAAGGATAACACTCTAGTGAGTGTTAGATGGTTTATGAGGCATGAATTTGATAGTATAAATGTAGTTATTTGTAATACATCCTACAATATCACCATAATCATATTGTATACTTTGATTATTTTGTTAGTTTGGCTATCATGATCCTAATTATGGTTTTTTTATTTCTGATTTTAAGCTTGTCCTTATTAGTGTTGGCCTTATCTTTGGTTCTAATTGGTTCATTGTTGTTGGTTGTTGTGCTTGGAAAAGGGGTTCTTGTAGATTCATATCTCTTGATTGGTATTGGGTGCTCTTTTATCTTAGTCAATTTTATCATTTTTAATCAAATATTAGATTAGATGTATTAATTATATGCACCTATAGACTGAATGATCAAACATGTAATGATAATTACAATACTCATTATTACAATACCATGCTAGTTTAGGTTGAATCTCCAGAAAGGGTTTTGGATTAGGCCACATAATCATATTAGCTATCATTAACATTTAAAACACTAACTCAATGGACTCCCTAAGGTCACTAAAAACTTTATCTTTTAAGTATCCTCATCCCAAGGGATCTCTTTTCATTGTGAGTTATAGGTTAGGTAGGTTATTCTTAATAGGTTGTGGTTGCACTATTTGTACATGTCTTGCCTCCATAACCCCATTATTGACCATGTTATTATTCTTGAATAAGGGATTCAAATTTTTAGTTGTGATGGTTTGAGTTGGTACTTGATTTTGGTTCAACACTTGGCTTTGGTTAGGTGTTTAGGTATTGAGAGTATATGTTTATAATACCCTTGTTAATAAGTGCCTTTTGTATTTGCACCCCTTTTTCAATGATTTATTCAAACTATTAACATAATTGATCTAATATTATAAGTGAGCTCAACATTTAGGTTTTGTGCAAATATACCTGCTAACTATGTATCTAGTAAATTATTTGAGAAATGACTAACTAGAGCTCTCCTAAGAAGCTCTCTCCTCCTCATTACTTGGCATTGCATAAATCAATGACCATCAATTCATGTTTTATGTTCTAATAGAATTGGTTGAATTTTTTTTATAGGTCATTAAATGTAATGACTGATCCCATAGGTAGTTTGAGAATCCATTTTTGTGTTTGTCCACCCATGTTGTAGGGAAGTAAACATAGAAAATAGACACTACTATAATATACCTCTTTGAATGACACAAAGAATGATTGTAGATGTTCACTTAGATGTCCTTTCCATTTGTATTTGTCAAGTTTTAGAATTTCAAAATAGGGTGGGAGAAGCACCTAGAGAAAGATGATATCAAATGGATAAGGGCATATGTCATCAAATTTGTACTTCTTGGGTACTTGCTTAGTTTTTTGAAGTTTTGAAACTATCTCTTTTAGTGTATTCCATTCATTTATATTGGGTGCAGTATATGATGAAAAGAGGGTATTTTTTGGGTATTCATGATTTTTTGGCCTTAGTTGGCATTAACATAAGTATAAATATATCTTCCCTATGCAGTTATGATAGGGATATTCACCCTATATCACAGATTTTATGTTTGATAAGGAACATACTGTAGGTTTGGATTTGGATTGAAATAGGTGAAATATTGTTTTTCTTAAGGAATTTGTTATCATGAAAAATGGGGGATGTATTGTTGGTCTAGTGGAGTATATTGTTGGTTTTGAGGAATTTTTTGTAGATTTAGAAGAAGTCATTATTGTTATGAATTAGAAGAAGTTGGTACTATAATTTTTGAAGTATCCACTACCTTATATGTTGGTGGATTATTTTAAACATGTTATTGTTGATTACTTGGTATTTTTTATGCATAAGAAATAGTCTCTTGGTGGTTCAAGAAGGTGTGTTATATATTAAGTGAAACTTGTTTTGTAGCATTAGTTGGAATGATTCATTCAAGAGGAGTTGATGGATCTTTGGTATAAATAGAAGTGTCAAAAATATATTGGGGATATTATAGAAATTAGTTTTTCTCTACCAATGTGGTATTGTTGAATGATGTTGTCTTTAAGGAAGTGGTTAAATTAATGCCATGTTAATCAACATATCATTGGCTATTTTTTTGTATGTTAGATTCAATATTATGACCATTTTGGGAAAGATCAACCAATAGATTGTTCCCATTAATATATGAAGTGATGGTTAGTTTTGGAATTTAAGTACAAGGTTGATTTTGTAATTGATCCTATATCAGGACAAGGGTATGCAATTATTCCATTGGAAAATTAGGTGGGATCCTAGATCCTAATTCTATTAGCCTTAAGAGAGCTTTGTCATGATCTCTTATAGGTTTATTATTGATTTAACCTTTGCCTGATCCCATAATAGAAGGAGGTCTTTGATTAGTGTATGATGGTTCTCATTATATTTAGTATACTCATAATGTGTGTAGGTATCCTAAGGGATTTTATAGTTCTTCCTCAAAGTTAGGGTTAGAAGAGGCCCCAGTTTACATGTACATAGGCATGCTTGGAATTGTTACTTGGTTTTGATAAATAGTTTTGGTCTAGTATATGTCTTGAGTCTATTTGGATGTGAATTTTGAAATAAATTTGAATGGTTTAGAATTAATAATTGAGTTATCCCAAAGAAATACAAGTCTAGAATGATGTTGAATGGTGTTTTTTTTTTTTTTTTAAATGGTTTGGCAAAATAAAAATTATGTCTAAAAAATGGAACTTTAGAATTTGATTAAGTGGTTTTGGCTTTTGGAATTTGGTATTGACTCAAAGAGATTTTATTGACCTTAGTTTGTCTTTTATTCTAATTTAGAATGAGATAAAAATAGATTGAAATGGTTCAACCTTTAAAAATAGGTTTGGCACAAAAAAACATAAGTAAAAATCCAAAATAGAATGGATAGCATAATGATACCATGGGAGCAAAAACTTGTTTCAATTGGTAAGCATGCCACTATGAAATGGATAAAGATGGACTATGAATTTGGGTAGTGCAACATATTAATGTGTAAATGGGGAATGACATGTTTGGAATTATTTGGTTTGAGAACTTGGTGCATTTTATTTCAAATGATATTGTGAACAAAACACATGTTTCACCAAAAATGCAAAATAAAGCATGTAAAAATTGACACAATTCATAAGATAGTCACTAAATCTTTTTGATATAAGAGACTTTGAGAGGATAAAATTTAATTGCTAATTAAGTAATTATAATAATTATTGGTTGGGTTTTTAATCCCCCTTTCTCTCAAAGGTTTGTATTAAAAAGATATATTCATGGGTAGTTACTTTTGCACCCATACATGAATGATTTATTTGCAACAAATTGGTTTATGGTATAAATTTTTTGATTGGCAGACTAAATGGTCCCAATATACCTTATGGTAAATGGATGCTTTATAATAATCCATAAATTGAATATGAGGTTATACAAGCCATTCATCAAAGGGTTTAGTTCCTTAATAACCACTTCATCGATTGGGGTCTTAGTGAAGTACTACTAGTGTAATTAGGCTCTAAAGTGAATAAAGTTAAGATATCACTATTGCTAATATAATTTGTATACCTTGTTAGATAATGGGGATAGTATGATGATAGGATGTCACTTCCTAAGTCATTTTAGCCCTAAATACCAATGGGAAGGTGATGAAATCCACCACATGAATTAATAAAAAATAAAAAAGGGAAAGGTGTACTTGATTTCTAATTCTCAAGACCCCATGAATGGGTAAGAGAAGATCATATGTCAAGTATGATTTTAGGAGACAATAAGATAAGTAAACAATTGTGTTTTTGATCAACTATATTCCCTAAAGGGGGAAATAGGAGATCATTTTCATAATAGTTTACAAACAATAAATAGAAACACAAATAAAATAGGAAAATAATAAAAAATAAATGTTTTTAAGAGCAAAAAGGCAATGGTGGTTTGTTATTTCTTAATCACTAAATCAAAAACTTGAATGAAATTTGAATTTTTTTGGTTAATTTTAAAAAGAAAATAATTTAAACAGATAGTAAAACTTATAGAATAGAGGATTCTATTTTTAAATAAGGGTTTTAGCTATCCAAGAAAGTTACGTTTAACACTTTTAAGCTCTAAGGAAATTTGAAATAGGAACATTAATTATTTATGATGCATAGGTATATGGAAGAATCCTCTATATCATCATCTTTGACATGATATACAAATAACTTGATCTAGATTTCAACTTATCTAAACATGGTTTATTTGCAAGGACCAACTATGCATTGATCTCTCTTACTTGCTTACTAGGTTATTTAGTTTGATTTCAATGTTTTACTTGTGAATCACTTACGAATATTATATCTATATTAATGGACCATTTATATGAATTTAATAAATTATTCAAGTCATTTCCATTCACTATTTAACCTCTTTGATAACCCCTCACTCATGAGCTCCTTGTTAGTCTATCCTCTTTTTAGGTTTCAAAGACTTGGTATTATTGCATGGAGGGTCTTATATGATCTTACCACACCTTTTATATCCTTATTTAAGTTCTAAAACAACCTACAACACTCATTTCCACACCTCATGGTCATAATGATCTCGTTAGGCTTGTAGCCTTGTTTTTTGAGTTTTTCACTTGGTTTACCAAATATATTAGTCTTCCTTAGGACATAAGACTATTTTTAATCACCCTCTACCCCATCACTTGTATTTATCAATTTTTATGACCTAACTCCACACCTAGACCACACTTCATTTGTAAACCACTCCTTAATTAGGCCTATTTAGCCCTATTTCAAACCCATAGTCAAAAATTCATATAGTAAATCCTTTAACCACACCAAAACCACTTTATTCATTTCCCATACATTAAAAAAATTTATATTATGATGTTTAAAAGGGTTACACCTATTATAATTCAAGTTATACTTTTTTTTTTTGAATCCTGAACTAGGTGTCGGCATAAGTTGAGTGCCTATTAAATTTAATATCTTTGATTTTATATCTCTTAATTAGGACCTAATGTCACCTATAGGTATTTTCTAACCTTATATAACTGTTAAAATAGTTTATCAATCTTAAATCTTCTTATCAACACATCTAATCATCAAAACACATAGTTTTTGAGTCTTATCTAGGACTGTGTAAGGATGTGCTCAGACTGTGTCACCTCAATGGCATTAAAACTTAATAAAAGGACTTATAAAGTCTTAGTATACATTTTAATTATGGTAATAATAAATTAAAATCATAATCTCTCACCATTTTAAGCATCCACAATTATTCCTAACTCAATAATTGATTGTAAACAAGGTTCACTTTGCTGACAGGGTTACCAATAGTATACATGGGTCTATTTGCATTTTTATTATATTCTAAATATTTACATGGAATAAAATCCCAAATAAAATTTATTATATACATATCAAGGCTTCCTAACTTGAGGGTCATTCATATTCCTTCATCATACATGTTCCTTCTTAGGCATAAAATTGTGTAATAAGGTTCTTTATCATAAGAACAGTGTATGATTACGACAACAAAACTATTACTTTCTTATATCATGTGTATTGGGTTCCATTATTTTTTTGTATTCAAACAAATAAATTACAATCATTTCTTTAAACTACAAACCTCTATCTCAATATGATGATGGACCATTTCTTAGGAACTAATCATTTACCTTTATTCCTTGACTGTGACAATAGACTATAGGGTTTCATGGATTCAGTGACCTTTCAGTCTAAGTTTATCCTTTGCATAGTTTTTTACAACCATCTTAAGTTTTTTACAATCTCAACATATATAACAATATAGAACATGATGAAACTCATCTCATTACTTTGTAGAAACACTCAAATACCCTTTCTTTTATGACTATGAAATACAATCCTTGATCCTAACTGAAATCTTACAAGATACTAACCGGTTTATGGCTCTAAAGTCCTTTCAAAGACATTGTTTTATTCATAATATTCCCATACTATTAAATAATATAAACACACAAAATCATTCTACCTTTAGTCATATATCTCATCTTCTAATTACATGGAGTACCTATAAACACTAGAAATTTGTACCATAGTCTGAAATCCTAAAGTCCTAAAATAGGCTAAGTCTGAAATGTGGTAGAAAACTCCAAAAATCTATATTTTACATCTTAACTCCTAGAAGTCCAAAAACACTCTCAAAAAAAATGAAAGTATATACATAAAATATAACTTAAAGTATAAGAAACTAAATATCCATACCCCCTATTTACCTAGGGTAATTAATTATATTAATTATTATTTACCATCCCTAACCACCCAAAATATTTTAAACAACCAAAATTCATAAAAACTAAAAATAAAACATATTCAACCTCCCAACAACCCTTCAAAAAACTTACCCTCATCAAAAATCTATGCAAATAACTTAGTGATACACTTAGTTTGGCATGTGGTTCGAAACAACCAAGGCCAACTTTTTACCAAATTGGGATAATCAACGTCGATCCTCCATGATTGACACCAATTCTCCTAGATCAACATCAATCCATATATACATATCAAACCTACATGTCTCGAGAGGGATAGTTACTATGCTTTTGGACTTCAAAACTCTACTAAAATCTCATTAAAACCTACACACAGATGTTGTCAACATCTTTATATCTTGTGTAACCTCTACTTGAGAGATTATCAAAGAATTTTTAAGGTTATTTAACTCATCTTCTCAGGGTTATTATTAGCCATAAATTTTAGTATTATATTTCAATTCATTCACATTTTAAATTTATAGTCTTCTACGTCTGTTTATCACTATTTTACATTAAATTTTTATTATTTTATCAATAATATAAGTCATTATTATAGTATGCTTTTGAATTTTAATGTTTTAAATAAAATCAATGTCAATCCATCTGAATCAATGTTGATCCTGTAGGATCATCATTGATCCCTACTAAACTTTCAAAACACTCTTGCAATCTATTGTCATAACATTCTTAGTTTTAAAAACCTATCAAAATTTGCACTCTATTTTCTAAAAATCTATCTTTTACATGTAGATGATTCTACCTAGATTAGCACATGATATTTTTAGTATATTTGATCTTCCCATTGTTCAACAACCATTTTTCATTGATCAAAGTGACATTGAATTCGAATTATGTCTTTATACTATGGTTTTCACACCTAATCAAGAAAGCATTAATGAAAACTTGGATATAATTCAAGAAGACATTGATATTACTACTAAATTCTAAGATAATTACTTTGATCATATTAATCTTGATATAGATTAGATATCTTTGGCATTGCATATTTATATCTTATCCATATATCTTTGTAATTTCATGTTTATTTACAAACTTGAATGTTAAACATGGGATAACATCCATCTAAGGAAATGTATTGCTTCTTGGGACTAGTTTCTTACTAGGCAACCCACTTATCTTTTTATTAATCCATTTTTTGTGAGTTAGTGTGATTTGTAGGTCATTCCTCCCTAGCCAAAGAGGATTTCTCACAAAGCTTATTCAATGGTGTGAAACCAACCTTCATCTCCAAGTAATCCTAAAAGCCCTACATTTACTTTATTTTTAGTAGCTAATTAGTCCATATTGAAAAATAAAAAAAATACTAAAACATTCTAGCACACCTAGTGGAACCCTTAAGGTCTCATTTTTTCTTGTTAAAAATTAAAATTTTAAATTTTAGTCTCTTTCCCTTTCCTTGATTGATGCATTCATTCCAAGAACATTAAATTTGCATTTTTTCCTTTAAAGGTTAAAATACACTGCATCCATCTTTCCTACTTAGGTTATTTGACATAGAATAATTTAGGTGGTAAATTTATCATAATTATCACTCTTTCACACACAAGCCAAATCACAGTCATAACAAACATATCTAAACACCTGACATAAGGAAAGTGATGGGGATTACATCACCTCACAATAACCATTTTTTTGATGATCCTACTTGGATTTCACCACCAAGGGGAGGACCAACTTAGTTCTCTATCTAAGAATAGTCTCTAGACCATCAGTATATCTTGGATAAGCACCCATACTAGTTGTGGGATTGTGACGTGAGGGGAACAAGCCCCAATACCAAACCACATATTAGTACCAATACAGATTTCCTTTAAGTACCAAATTAAAATACCTAAAACCATCCTTATATTAACATTTTTTAGGACCTTTGTTATCCTTTTTATTTATTTCTTCTCACATCTTAAAGTTAAAAAAGATAAAAACTTTTTATAAATACTTTAGTTTGTGTATCTTTCATCCACAATTAAAAGTGAGATAATTAAAAAAAAAATTGTTTTATTTTTATTTTTCCTTTTTTGTATCATGGTTTTGACTAGACAATAGTCATGAAAAAGAGATTGACCTCTATTTATGTCTTCATCCACGGATAGTACTCCAAGTCCATCCATTTACCCTAAATCTTTTGATCACCTCATCTTCCATTATATTATACTCAAAGGAATCCATAGTTTATTTCCATTTTAGATAAAACCCCACTATGCCTTAACCATTGTCTCACCTTATGGAGCACACCCATTTCCCTTCTTGAGGCCCCTCATAATTTTGGTATACCACAAGGTGAAAGCAATGGTGTTTCACACTTAGTGAATGTGATCATAACACCATCATCACCACCCTAAGTCTTAGACCCTATTCAATCCACCAAAGTGGATACATCACTGTTAGTGCCTGACCCATCCCAAAAAACACCCTTCAACACATCCAATACTACTCGTATAATCCTAAGTATCATGATAACCCAACTTGTACTTACCCTTATATCCCCCTAAAGCTTGGTTTCTATCCCAACATACCTCCCACCTATACAGACCCATGGTGGTATTAATCCACCACCATTAGTCTAATCATCTCAAAAAAATATCCCACCTCAACCCACTATGGCTTCACAACCACAATTCACACCACTTCTTTAGCAGAATGTCTCATTACAGCCAATTTTGGCTTCTCCTTTATCATCCCAATATTTAACACCTCTATCACAATCCTCTTAAATACCTCTAAAATATCAATACATATCATTTTCTAACCTATCCTATCAAAAATACATACCTTCAACATATCCTCCATATGTTACTTCAACCCCATTAGATAACACCATAACCATTGGTTATCCCAAGTCACAACCATTCATCTCATCACTACCCCTTTAACAATAATGTGTAGGGGGTGTACCTCAATATACCACCTATTGATGATTCCAATTACTCCATAGGGTGTTCCTTAGTGTTGACAAACACTTCTCATTTTAGTATTACAATAATCAAAGGCATGAGTTATAATTTGTGATAAGTCATATGTCTATGGTGGAATAGTCAACAAAGTATGAGAGCTTCCCTCACAATTTGTTCGATATGGTGGTTGGGAGCCACCAGGGTCTAAGTCTTTACAGTATTATAGTCTTCTTAGTCAAGATTTATAACTCTAAGGTAATTTAAGTGAATATTTATAGTTATCTTTAAACTAAAATGAGCATTGATATAAAGAAGAAAAAGGTAGGGTAAGGCAGAAAAGAAATGTGATTACAAGCATTAGTCTCAAACATAATGATAAAGTTCTATTCAATTTGAGCATACATTTAACCAATTAGTGATACAACATAGTATAAGCCAAAGCTTCACCAAAATTAGGGAAGATTCAAAGGAAAATATAAAAATCATGAGTAAAATTCAAGATTAGTTAAAGATTTTTCTATGTTAATCTGAATTTCATAAGAACATTCAAATGCAGAGCAAATAAAATAAAGTAAACTTAGAATCCTTCAACTAGTCTAGCACATCACAAACTAGAAACCTCATGAACATGAAATATAGCTCATATATCAAAGAACTATTCAAATCTAATACATCCACCTACAATTAAGATAAATCAAAAATAATGTAACACAATACAAGACAATCTTTGTAGAATTTAAATTGTATTAATTGCTCTAGTTTTCTCAAAATCTCTCCCTTTAAAAATGGTAGCACTTGCCTATTTATAGAAGACATAGGTAGTATATCGGTCATATATCCTTCAAACTTTTACAAGAAGTAAGGAAAACTATCCTTTTACAAATAAATCTATAGTACATATGGCCATTAGGTGTCTATTAGATCAAAAGACTAATATATGCTAATAAACTAGAATATATAGTTTTAAATAGAATAATCTTGACTTTTCTCTTGGGATGGTGGGCCCCATTGATCACTTAAGCTAAAGGAAGTATTTAACCCTAATGTATTATTCTTTGATTAAGTCAAAATCCATTGTAGGTTTCATTAGACTTGCATCTTCCTATTCAACCAATGTATCATATTCTTTGTCAATTTTGATGGTAACGTCTTATATGCACGTTGCTTCTACTATCTATTACCCTATGGTGAGGATGACATTAAGGAATTTTGAATTGTCTTTGTTTGATTGGATATAGATATCATCCTTGATGTTTTGGATGAAGAATTGGACTCCCTAATAGAATTCCATGGCATGCATTAGGTGGGTGGTAGTAAGTTGAGAAGGGGTCACCAACAAGGTTCCTAGTAACTTCTCAATTCTATTCACCAAGTCCTTATTTTCCTTTATAAATTCATTGGACTTATTTTACCATGAACATAGTTCATTTATTTTATCCACCAAGTTTTCTTGAATGGAATTCAATTTCCTTCCTTTAATGATATTGAAATCTAGAGGTTGTTTGGTGATGTGTACTTTGATCGACTCTATCACCTAGTCTTTAGTTTCTTGCCATTGTTGTATCAATTTTGTGCCTTCTTGGCTTGAAGTTACAAGGTATTAAACATTATTTTTATTTAATTTAATCATTTAAAGGCATCTAGGAGGTACTTATTTAGCATCTTCAGTAGGTCATCCAGAATGGATAGTGAGACTTGGGCCTCCAAATCTTCTTCTCTTTCTCCTAGTTCAAGATTATTTTCTTTATTCCCTAAGTTCCCACCTTGGCCATTAATAACTAGGCTTAAACCATAATTTTAATATCTTATTGATGAATGGGGTGCTCCCCTATTTCCTAGCCTTGGACTAGAGTGAGCCCTACAAATGGTTCCACTCTTTAGAGAGTGAACTCTTCAGTTCCAATAGTTACTCTCTATGTAGCGAACTTCTATAGTGTAGCTATATCAGAGTTAAATTATACCTTGTCTTGTGCTTCTAAAATATTTGATGATTTTAGTGTTTCAATACCAACCCTACTTTATTTCCCTAATTATTCTATTTTCTTATTGCTCTCCTTAGCAACCTCAATCATTCTGCTCTCTTTTTGCTCCTTCATGAGCTCTAAGATCTAGGGATGGACTTCATCATTGACATTAACATTGGAAGTTCTAGTCAAATCCCATGAATATGTCTATGAGGGTATATTTTATAAATTCCCATAGATGAAACAATTAGGGATGATAGGCACATGTATGGGAAATTTATCACTAAACAAGTTCACCTCACTTTTTGGGTGAATCCACTTGGGTTTCTTGGAGGCTCTAGACACCAAATCCATATCTATCTCCCTCTTTATTTTGGTAATAAGGACCAAATATAATGCAACTCATTTTACTTTGTCTATCTCTTCAACTATTTGAGGACTCTTAATTAATGCCACCTCAACTATGGATTTTCCTTCTTCATCCCCTTCCTTGTCTGACTCATATGCATTTGTAATTTCTTTTAAGACTTATTCCACTATTTCATAAGGTTCCAAGGTAATAATTTTAATGTATTCCAAAGGGGGAGAGGGTTTTTGAGGTAGAGATAAGGTAGAGGGTCCCTCTCCTAGCCTATGTCCCATATTTTGGCCACTAGGTCTTTCAATTTTGGACACTTGCTACTGAGGTGTTTATTGTTGTTGAGGTGGACCTTAAGGCACTTATCGTGGACCCTAAGTGAAAGGTAAGAAGTGGTATTTCAAGGGAACCATTTTCCATCTTTATCTTGATTGTTTTTCTTGTCTCTAAAATCTATGTTCAAGCTTAAATACATGTTACTTAAACCCAGCCAATAGTTCCTCAAAGTTGTCCACCTTTGTGTATAAGTGTGTTTCTCTAGGTTTTTGCTAATTACATTCAGAAGAAGAAGAAACTAAGGTTAAAGGTCTTGGGTTTGTACGTTACCTAGATTAAGTTGTGCACCATATCCAAGCTTTGTGGGAGCTCCTCTTTGGCTATGGAGGAAACACCTATAGAAAGAATAAGACTTAAGCACAAAAGATGTTAGAATAAGATATGGTGGACTGCGAAGCTACATGCTCGGTCCCAGAAGTGTAAAGCTCCATAAGGGATGACAGTCCACTATTTGATGAAAAGAACGTTGTATAAAATAAATGATGAAAGACTAAGAAAGAGAAAGTAGACAATGTATAACTGTTCTCTGCAATCAGTCTGTCATAGTCACCAATGTCGGTAGTTCTACCAATGTCAGTTGGTCAATGATGCTGACGTCAGTTATTATACCGATGTCAGTAGGGGCAATGGGCCTTGGACAGGTTTTGGAATATGTCTATGGTCGAAAGAAGGATCCAAGAGTTTAAAGGTTTGTGCAGGGTTGTAGGAAAGTGAATAGGGTCTAAGGAAGAGCAAAGGTAGAGGACAAGTGTGAAAAGAGGGTAAGGATAAGGGGAAGGCTTTTCAGCCTCTCCATAGAAGAAGTTGGGTCTGGTCTCTCAACAATACTTAGATATACCAAATGGAAACTAATTACTAACGTATTCTATGAGAGTGAAATGAGAGGCAACATACTTAGCTCTATTTGGTAAAGAACCAGAGGTATTAGAATGCTTATTCCTATTGTGGCTAATGTCAAGGTCCTCTTACAATGTTTTAATCCAATCTGGAGTGACTTGTGCAGAGTCTTTATAGCCAAGAGAGCGAAAGTCAAAGTCTGATGCTTGGTCTTAAAGTGTGCACATTGATGTTCGAAGAGGTGGGGGGGGGGAAATCAAAGTTAGAACCTAGTTTATGTAACTGATGTCGGTGATACTACTGGCGTCAGTCAATAGTTGACCGATATCGATGGATAGAGAATGGGTAAAAGGGCTATTTTTAGCTCTTTATCTATTTCTCCATCTGCCAAATGCATTTTCCATTGGAGAATGGTCAAAAGATGGGTTTATTAGGCACGAGAGTTAGTTAGGAGGTTAAGATGGAGTGAGAATAGGTCATGCTTTAGATGACCTAGTCTCAGGGTGACTCATAGGGTAAGAAATGGTCTTAGGGCGAGGTGTCTAGGTGAGGTGTCTAGGCGAGATGTCCAAGTGAGGTGTCTAAGATGAGGTGTCTAGGTGAGGTCATTAATTTAAGATAAGTAATTTATTTTAAATTAATAAAGTGTGTAAGTGGTTAGAAGGGGACCAAGGGGGGTTGACACAATGTTGGTGTTTACATTTGCCCCTTTTTGTCTTGTGGTTTGTTCTGACAGACTGCAAGACAAAAATAGATGTTGTTTTCCCTAGGTATGGGATGAGGTATTCCTCCTCAAATTGGGAGTTGAGGGAAGGATAATCTGAAGTTGGGTGCCCATTTGATAGGTAGTGGATGGGTAGGGTGAAGTTGGAGTGTGAACGCTGCAATAGTTGAGATTGCACATATACCACTTCACTTGATAGGTAGGTCAAATTGTCACATGCATGGTCGAGGAGCACTAAAATCAAAGTAACCACTCCCTAGCTTTTTAGTTGTAGTTGATTGGGTTAATCGATCAAAGCTATAACTCCAATGGTCATTGTGTTCTAAGTATCTGGGTTAGGAAGTGCTCTTGGAAAACATGAAAATGTCATAAATATCGGGGATCAACTTGGTCATGATTTGACAATACGTGTGAGGGTCATAATGTGGGGTGTGTATAATTTGCTAACTATTTGCTAACTATTTGTGAGGTAGCATGTATGTAATCAAAACAACCAAGGCAAAGTTGTCTCGAAAGTGGTCGTGGCCTGAGGAGATAGTCATGATCTCCAAGGTCATTGGTCGAGTCAGGCTGAGATATAAGTGATCTCAAGTGTTGTTTGTTATGGTTAGAGAGATGTATGTGATTTCTAATGTGCCCCATGAGAAGTCCAAGGTGACTTCTAGAGTGTCAGGGCTGGTTGTTTGGTCATGATTTTGAGCTAGTTTAGATAGTTAGTCCATAGGTAGATGGACAAATGAATGGCTGAGCTAACCTCAGAAGACCCCATGTCAACTAAGTGCTGCCTACATAGCCCCTCTTTTAAGGGCCTCAAGCCAATGTAGTTCTCCCCAAAAGGGAAGAAGAGGGTAGGTTATGGATTGGTTTTGACTAGGTTAGGTCATGGTTAAAGGTTATATGGTTGGTCCATCAGGTAGATGGATGAATGAATGGCTGAGCTAACCTCAAAATACCCCATGTCAACTGAGTGCTGCCTACATAGGCCCTATTTTAAGGGCCTCAGGCCAATGTATTTCTCCCAAAAAGGGAAGAAGAGTCAAAGAGGTTGGTAGTTGTTTGCATAATGTTAGTTAACATTATTTCATGTTTGTTGGTTAGATGCAGGCTAGGTAGTCATTGATGTTGTGAGATGAGATCTTGACATTGTTGACATGGATGCATCGAGACATCATAGAAGAGAAGTGGGCACACATGGCCATAGTAGGGCTTGATGGGTTGTAGCAATATTTTTGTGTAGCTAGGGATGTCAGCTTGATGGACATCATACCACCAACACCTTTCACTTGCTGACTAGAGAGTTGACCATCATAGTTGAGGATGTGTATCAAATTTTTTGGTTGCTGATACATGGGGTAGATATATATGCATGCTTGAGAAAGGAGCATGATATTCATATGGTGACATTGTTTGGGAAGCACGCTACTGAGGCAACCTACCATTCAATGAGTTTTACATATGAGCTAGTTTATGCTATAGATGAGGATGAGCATCGACTTGCCATCCTGATGATGATTGACATCACTCTTTATGCCCTTCTTGATGTAGAGGGAGGGAGATTCCTGATCGCGATGATTGGGGTTTTGATGGACATGATAGTGGAGCAAATAGTTTTTACGTGGGCTCTAATCTTTTTAGCCCAATTATACAGGGAGTTGTGGGGGATTAGCCAGTAGTGAAGGTACAACTTATGTGTGGGCTACCTCCTGCACTATTGGGCATATGAGCACATCATGGTCACATGACCTCTTAGACTCCTAGTAGCTATCCAAGCCGGCTTTAGAGTTGGTTTTAGACACTAGTTAGAGGTCATGGCATAGACATGTGTGGATGGCATCATCAGAGATATTAATTACTACAAAGGGGTATTGGATGTCCTGATCCCAATTGATATCATTTAGAGGTTGTACCTATTATATCTGGTAATCAGAGATTAGATAGAGTAGCTGGTGGGTGTCCAAAGCTTGAGATGGGTGAGGGGCAGGTGAGCCGGTGAGCTCGAGAGAGTTCCTACTAATAGAGTGTGGTACCAGTATGGGCTTATATAAGATGTGCCACCTACTTTCCCATAATATAGATAAGATGATATTGAGGCACCCCTTCCACTACCAGATGAGACATAGCAGCTATATTTTGAGGAGATACCCACAGGTCTAGGTGTGGTAGATCTAGGATGTATGGTGGCCTACTCAGCTTGGTGGGCAGGTCACTATGCAGGGATTTAGAGGGGACCACCTCTCGATCTACAGATGGTTAGTAGAGAGAGGGATGTTGCCATCCAAGAGAGGGATGCAGCATGAGCATAGGTGGCAATGCTTCAGGGACAGGTGACTACATTATAGGGGTAGTTGGCTACAACCCAAGCATAGGTATTGGAAGGATAAGGTTTTGGAGGGCAAGGCCCTATTCAGCTACCACCATAATAGCCAGTGCAGTAGGTAATTCAGCCACCACCATAGTAGCCACCTCAGCTACAGAGTTCACTATAGGGCATGGCATCAGGATCGATGGGTCCATCACAGACTGTACCTATATCTAGGTATAATACTATGTTGGATGAGATCGTGTATTATGAGGGTGCCATCAGGGGATTTCCACATATCCAATGATATTCTAAGATGTGATCTCAATAGAGATTTGTGTCATGTGCCACTGCCTCTAGTTTTTAGAGATGATGATGGTCAAAAGGTGGAGACGAGTCGGTGTCTTTGTGTCCACAACCACCACCACAGCCTTGAGGTGTTTGTAGTTAGTTGAGGTGTATATATATACCAGCCTATGTGTTGTTGACATGAGATGTACATACATTTTGAGAGAGGGATAGATATATGTCGTATTGTCTCAGATATTTTTGATGTATACCTTCATATGACAGTTATATATATATATATATATATATATATATATATATATATATATATATATATATATATATATATATATATATATATATATATATATATATGAGATTTTTAAGATATTGACATGTTATGGATGTGACTATGTGTTAGTTATTTTGGGTATGTTAGTATTTTTAGCATTTCCCATATGTTTAATGGTACATGCTTGAAATGATGAGTGTATGATGATGTTATAGCCTTTTCCATATTGTGTGATGGTGTATGCTACAACATAAGTTATGTGATTTTTCATCCTTAGCAATTTTCCATATTAGTGATGGCGTATGCTAAAAATGAAATGAGTTTATTTATGTTTCGACAGGTTTCCATATTGGTGATGGTATATGCCTGACATAAATTGTGCTATGATGTTATAGTCTTTTCCATATTGTGTAATGGTGTATGTTGTAACATAGGTTATGTGGTTTTTCATTCCTAACAATTTTTCATATTGGTGATGGATGTATGCTAAAAATGAAATGAGTTTATTTATGCTTTAGCAAGTTTCCATATTGGTGATGGTATATGCTTGACATAAATTGTGTTTGGTTGATAGTTTCCATGTGTATTGTTTTCCATAAAAACTAGTGTGAATAGGCCTATGAGTCACCCATCACTTAAAATGATGAGTGTATGATGATGTTACAGCCTTTTCCATATTGTGTGATGGCGTATGCTATAACATGGGTTATGTGGTTTTTCATCCTTAGCAATTTTCCATATTAGTGATGGTGTATGATAAAAATGAAATGAGATTATTTATGCTTCAACAAGTTTCCATATTGGTGATGGTATATGCTTGACATAAATTGTGTTTGGTTGATAGTTTCCATGTGTACTGTTTTCCAAAGAAACTAATGTGAATGAGCTATGATAATTGCATGATGTTGTGTTATTGGTTAGAAAATGTTTTGGTTTGGGTTGGTTTGGAAAATGATTTTGTTGTATGTGACGAAGGTGTATAAGAAGTGAAAGGCATTTTGCTCTTTCATTGCTAAGGACCATAGTGATAGCATAGATAGGGTTTTTGTAAACAAAATCCCCATTCATGCATTACATCATTGACCATTGGTTTGTGTTAGAAAAGTACTCTAATCACTTGACGTTAAGTGAGCTCAAAGTCCCTTGAGTATGTTGGGGTAATAGGTGTGATTATGTGATATGTGAGGATAGCATAACCCCTTTTAGTAGGGATAACTTTGCCCCTTTTATAGGTGACCCTAAGAATGACTATAGGCAAGTCCATGACTTAATAGTTTGTCAGTCATTTTTTTTGGTAGACTGATCAATGCAAGAAGTCTACTTGGGGATGTTGTTTTTTTTGTGGTCATGTGAAGCTGATCGATGTGGGAAGCTTTTGAGAGGGTGTTGTTTATGGTAGCAAAATTTGGGCATAGCCATCATTTGAGGGAGTGGTCTATGTTTTGATTTATAATTTTTGATGTCTTTGAATAGCTGTCTTTTAAGGGAGCAATCTACTAATTACAGCAATAATACAGCTGTCCTTCAAGAGAGCAGTCTACATTGATAGTTTATGACTTTTTAATATTTTATTAGGCATCCCAGTTTTATATGTTTGTGTTGATGAAACTTCTAGTCATGGACCAAACTATAGAGGTTTAGGGGTTTCCCTTTTATTAGGACAAAACATTAATGTTTAAAAAAGGGTTAACTAATGTTTGTAGGGAAAAAGGGTTGAAAGGAATAGGAATGAGGATGATGGGGGTTGCTCAAGGGACAAGCTCAAGTTAAACATCAAGTGAATGATTACTTGATTAACAATAGAATGGTCACAGATGTAAGGCATTAAGGGGCTTAGGTTCTAGTCAGCCTTCAAGAGAAGATAGATGATAAGTCCCTGATCCATACTTGTGTGTTATGATATAAGGTCTAAGCTAATTAGGAGCAAACTTGCCTCATTTGCTTCTTTCCATGTTGGTCACGTGATGGTTTTCTTTAAGGATGCGATCTCTGATTTTGAAATCTCATTCTTTCAATTTTTTGTTTTAGGCATGGTTTGGTCGATGCTTGACAAAGGAAAGTCATCCTTTGGGCAAGCTAGGTTGAGGTCGCGATAGGTAGTACAAATTCAAATTCCCCCAGTTGCTTTTGTGACAAGGATAATGTTTGACACCCATTACAGATAATCAATGGGTTGGATAAATAAGATGGAGAGAAGATGTTGAAGCTCCTCTTTGACAAGGAGTGTGACATTAGGATGCATCCTGCAAAGCTTTTATCTAGCAGACTTAGTTTAAGAGGGCGAGATCTTGATCTTCCATGTTGTAGTCTGGAATCTCAAAATCACTGAAGGTGATAGAGGCAATGGTAGGTAATGATTTGACTAAAGTAGCTAGTGGTTGGGGGTCTTCAGGTTGGACCTCAATTGCCTGTAAAGCTTTGATTAAGGCTTGGCAATGTTGTGGAGAATTTTGAATTAGGTTATACAAAGATATTTTGACAGGGGTTTGGTGAATTTGTTTCACCATGGAGTCATGAATTGCCTCCAAAAATGTTGGTTGAGATGTGCCCAAGATAGGAATCTTAGGTTTTGGTGGTTGAGAAGGCTTGGTGAATGGATATGTCCAAGGAATAGAAACTCGCTCTTTTCCTTTATCCTTTAGAGTTTGGGACTTGGTGGCCATATTAATGGTGTTGATTTTGAATATAGGAGGAGAAGGTGGTAGAGGGACCATAGTTTTATGATGGGATCCCAATGAAGGTGAGGAGGTTTGGGAGGCATGGGATGGTGTCAGTAGTTTGTTAAAGGGGTCCTTAATGAGAAGGGTGCCCTTTTTCAGGTGTTGGTGGATGACAAATTTAAGAGTGCAACAACACTTAGTATCATGCCCAGGTGTGTGATGATATGCATAGATTTTAGTGTCATAAAACCAAGATGGTTTTGATCTGAGAAGTTGGTATGGCTTAATGGGTGGGAGAACAATGCTAGAAGATTGCAGCAATCAGTGCAATAGTGAAGCATAGGACCCCACTAATGGGTATGTGCTCATTGTTGCAGTAGGGGTTGACAACTTCTATTTAAGAGTTGTAAGAGGAGTTTTTTGTACCACCTTTCTGGTAGGTGGTGTGGCCACACACATAGATGGCACTTTCTTGGTGAGAAGTGTTGGATTTTTTGGAAAAAAGTATGTTTTTAATAGTGAGAGGGAGTAATGGAGGTAGTTTTTTTTGTGAGGTGTTGGAATAGGGAGCACTCCTTTTAAGGTGGAAGGATGTGGACCCAAAATAGAGGGAAATGGTGAAGGTGGGGGAGGAATTATCTGACGTGGTTTAGCAACCTTCTTTAGTTTAGTGTAAGGACTACTATTGTGCAGGGTGAGGTTCAAATCTACCTTCACTTGTAGGTGAGTGAGGTTTGATACAGGGTGAACATTGAGAGATTTAACCTATTTCAGCATGGTGGATGCCTATGAAGTTTTAGATTCAAACATGGAAGGCTAAGCTTCTGATGATTTAGAGGTGGAAGCCTGATCCTCATCAGAAACTTTAGGGTGAATTGTCATAGAAGGATTGGCAGTATAAGGTGAAGTAGGATACGTAAGATAAGGAGCCTTAAGTCATTCCCATAGCATCTCATGTTTTAGGTTCTTAGAATGGATAAATCCTAAGTTTTCTACCAATCGAGAAAAGGGTTTAGGTGATGTCGTGCGAGGCTTTATAGTTAGTCCCTTTGTGGATTTGGGTGGTAGTGAGAGCAAAAATGTGTTGGACGCAGTGATCTCAGGCCAAAGGTGAGAGAAAACCATCACTGGATCTTCCTTAGCTGAATTAGGTGATGTGGCGAGTTCTTCTCTCCATGGAGAAGGGATTGGAGAATGTGGCTCTTTGAGAGGATAGAGCACAGGGATGATCATGCCTTCCACATGTGGTCTGGAAATGTGGAAAGTATGATCCTCCATTGGTGATAAGAAGGACAAGGGTGAGGCTACCGATGTTGGTGTCATCAAAGCATCCTCCAATATAGGAGAGGTCAAAGTAGACTCTCCTAAGTGTAAAAGGGGGGTTGATGGAGGACTATCCTCCACCGGTGGAGGACAAATAAGAGAGGAAGGCTCCTATAAAGGGTGAAGTAGAGGGATTATGGCCCCTTCTACATGAGGGTGTGGGGTATGAATGGTAACTTCTTCTAATGGTAGAAGAAGAGGGAAGGTAGGGGCAAGAGGAATAGGTAATATGGGTTCCTCACGAGGTAGAAGTATGTGTGGAGGAGGTGTTTGATGTCGTGGGGGTGATATGGGTAGAATAGGCTCTTCTACCTATGGTGGAGAAATGGGTTGACTAACCTCTTTAGATTGTGGGAGAGGTTGGTTAGGAATGAAAGGAAGACTATGTTGACCATGTGTATGTTGTGTTCTTGAAGGTCATCAACCATGGTTTGAACATTGTTCTGATTTAGGGGATGATTAGGAAATGGTTGCCTAAAGATATCCATGTTTTGGTTGGCTAGCGCATTAGGGTTATCCAAAACAAGGTCACCCTTGTCTAACATGTCTTGAACAATGTTTTTGAGGGTTTTGCAATTGTCCATGTCATGATCCTTGACATGATGATAGTTACAAAATTCATTTTCCCTATACCATGTAGGGATGGCTTGTGAGGGATCAAATTGGGGTGGTCAGATTTGAGGGAGGTTGAGGACTCCCTACTTCACTAATTTATCCAATACGAAATCATATGATTATCCTATTAGAGCGTATTGACAATGTATATACCGTTGTTGGAATTTTTTTGTGATGTTTTGTGATGTGGAAGGTTCAGTTTGGTTAGTTGTAGTCGAAGATGATGACCTAAGGACCATATCATTTGCCGATCCCTTGGACTTGGAGTGGTAAATAGAATATTTGGAAGAAGAAGGGTCATTGGATTTTGTGTTGATATTTTTACTATGCAATTTGACCCTATCCTCTTTGACTACGCAGAGTTCAAGCTTTCGGGCCATGGTGAAAGCTTCATCAAATGTGTGAAAAGTTTGAACCCATAAAGTGTATGAGATGTGTTTGGCACATGCTCTTGAAAAGAGCTCAATGAGCTCGGGTTGAGGTAATGAAAAGGAGAGTTGGTTGATTAAATCTCTCCAATGAGCAATGAAGTCAACTATTAATTCATCGTCGAATTGTCTAATAGAATAAAGGTCTGTGATGGAGACCTTCTTGGTGATGTTGATTGAGAAGTGCTCGAGGAATAGCTGAGCTAGTTAAGTGAAGGTAAAGAGATAATGACTGGTAATAGAACTATACCAATCAAGGGTGGTGCTAGAAAGTGACATGAGGAATGTGCGACGTAATAATGCATCATCGTGTGCTATGAGGTAACAAGCATGTCTAAACGTTCATAGATGTTGTTATGGGTCCTCTTTACTCTGAAAGTGAGTAAATTTTGGGAGTTCCCATTGGCTAGGGGATAGTCGAATAGGGACCGAAGGGTGGATAGGTTCATTATAGATTTGTTTGTATGAAAGAACATTCCTTGAACCTGAAATGGATGTCTCAAGGTTAGACATATTATCCATCAGCATCTTAATGAGATCGACAGATGGATTGGCATGAGGGGCACCCCCTAAGTTATAGGGTACTTGGAAGGTGTTGGGAGGGGCGTATGACGTACTTAGTTGCATTTGTGTATGCATAACATATTGCTAGTTTGTCATAGGGACTGATATTGAGGTCAAGGGGGCTTATGCCATAAAGTTAGAGGGCACAACTTGAATAGATGCCACTAAGGGTGGTTGAATGGCAGTGAGGCTAGTTAAAGGATGAGTAGCCACTCTTATATTTATGGGTGCAATAGTGGGTGGGATAGAGACAATCAAGTTTTGAAAAGGTGTCGAACTTGGTTGAATTGTTTGTGGTTGAGGGGGTATGGAAACCACAATGGAGGTAGGGCCAGAAATAGAAGGAGAGGCCAAATCTTGAACATTGGCCATGGTTGGGTTATTGGTTGAGGCAATGTCTTGAGTGACCATAGGTTGGGTAACAGATGTTGTTGATATCATTACTGCTTCAACCAAGGAAGTTGGCATCCCATAAATAGGATTACCTGAAGGGTCTCACATTTGGCTTCTAGTGAGATAATGTTGGAGAGCCTTGATGTTGTGGTCAAGGAATCTTTCAAAGTCTTGATCCCCCTTGGGAACAATAGGAGGTTGATTTTGGGTAGGTTGGATAAGAGTATGCTCAGTGTCTGAAGTATACTCCATTAGATGACTTGGTATAGAAGGCAAAGGTGGGAGTGGCTATTGCCTTGCATGGTCAACAAGGGATTTGGCTTGACTGCGTGTCAAAACCATCCAAAGCAAAAGGGGTTCAGGTTCCAAAAACTATGTGTTTCAGTTTCAAAACACAAAAATTTATGTTTAACAGCAAAAAAGTTGGGTTTTAAGCTTGTTATTTGGAAATAAAATTTGGTTGATAGTGACCGATGTCAGTTTTGAAATGTTGCCGAGGTCGGTGAGATAACCGATGTCGGTGAATCTTAATTGCTGACATCAGTGTAAAAACTGATGTCAATTTTTGTGTAATTCCAGAAACAGAGAAAACTAATAGTTTTTGGAAGAAGGAGAAATTTTGAGTTGTTTTTGGACTTCAGAATGATGCGACCTTACCAGCTCAAAAAATGAAATAAAAATAGAAAAATAGATGATTTGGCAAGCAACCTCTAAAATGTTGAATTCCTAAGAACAAATTTTAGAGTCGTGGTGGCTAATGCCTTAGAAGAATATGTTTGGGAATTGGGATTTTAGAACGGGTCCTAAAGAGGAATTCTATGGTTGGTTTTGGGTTATGTTTTGGTGCTCAAAAATTTGTGTTAGGTGCAGTACGTGGCCTAGTGCTGGGGCTTGCTCCCTTCACTTCACGAACCCAGAGCTGAGCTGGGCCACTTAGCCAATATATACTTTACCTATAGTTTATACTCTGCCAGAGAACAGAGTGGGTCCTCCTCTTGGTAGTGAAGTCCAAGTAAGATTGCTAGGAAGGGTAAGGTATCTACTAGGTGATGAAATCCTAGATGGGCCTTATCTCAAGTATGTTTAAATGTTTAATTTGATTGTGATTGTGATCTGGTTGTGTAACATTTGTGCACTATGATTTATTCATAATGCTTTTTTAATTACTAAGTGGGTGGGCTAAGTATGCATTCAAGCAAGAATGAAATGCAATAGTTTTTTAACCCAAATTGAAATATGTTGTTTTAAATGCAAAAAATTGAGAAGAGGTTAAGAATATGAATTTTTCACTATTCTAAGATGCAAGTAAGAAGTGACATGAAGAAAAATAAAGATGTTCTTTTTAACTTGTGCTAATGGTTTCTTTTTAAAACAAAAAGATAAAAGAGAGGATGCAAGAAAAGGATATTTTCCTAGTGCAACTATATGAAAATTTGATTTTTAGAAGAATGAACCCAAGGAAAACTCCAAGGTCCCATTGGGTGTGGCAGAATGTTTCTCTACATTTTTGCTAATTACATTTAGAAGAAGAAGAAACTAAGGTTAAATGTCTTGGGTTTGTACGTTACCCGGATTAAGTTGCACACTATATCCAAGCTTTATGGGAGCTCCTCTTTGGCTGTGGAGGAAACACCTATAGAAATAATAAGACTTAAACACAAAAGATGTTAGAATAAGATATGGTGGATTGCCAAGCTACGCACTCAGTCCCAGAAGCGTAAAGCTCCGTAATGGATGACAATCCACTATTTGACAAAAAGAGTGTTGTATAAAAGAAATGATGAAAGACTAAGAAAGAGAAAGTAGACAATGTGTACCTATTCTCTGCAATTAGTCCATCACAGTCGTTGACATCGGTAGTTCTGTCGATGTCAGTTGGTCAATGATGCTGACATGAGTTATTTTGTTGATGTCGGTAGGGGAAATGGGCCTTGGACATGTTTTGGAATATGTCTATGGTTGACAGAAGGATCCAGGAGTTTAAAGGTTTGTGCAGGGTTATAGGAAAGTGAATAGGGTCTAAGGAAGAGAAAAGGTAGAGGACAAGTGTGAAAAGAGGGTAAGGATAAGGGGAAGGCTTTTCAACCTCTCCACAGAAGAAGTTAGGTCTAGTCTCTCAACATTACTTAGATATACCAAATGGAAACTAATTACTAATGTATTCTATAAGATTGAAATGAGAGGAAGAATACTTAGCTCTATTTGGTAAAGAACCCAAGGTGTTAGAATGCTTATTCCTATTGTGGCTGATGTTGAGGTCCTCGTATAATGTTTTAATCTAATCTAGAGTGACTTGTGCAGATTTTTTGTAGCCAGGAGAGTGAAAGTCAAAGTCTGATACTTGGTCTCAGAGTGTGCACATCGATATTCAAAGAGGCGAGGGGGGTGCAACTCAAAGTTAGAACCTAGTTTATATAACCGACGTCGGTGATACCACCAGCGTCAATCGATAGTTGACTAACATCAATAGATAGAGAATGGGTAAAAGGGGTATTCTTATCTCTTTGCCCATTTCTCCATCTGCCAAGTGCATTTTCCATTGGAGAATGGTCAAAATATGGGTTTATTAGGCATGAGATTTAGTTAGAGGGTTAGGATGGAGTGAGAATAGGTCATGCTTTAGATGACCTAGTCTCAGGGTGACTCATAGGGTAAGAAATGGTCTTAGGGTGAGGTGTCTAGGTGAGTTGTCCAGGTGAGGTGTCCAAGGTGAGGTGTCTAGGTAAGGTCATTAATTTAAGATAAGTAATTTATTTTAAATTAATAAAGTGTGTAAGTGGTTAGAAGGGGACCAAGGGGGGTCAACACAATGTTGGTGTTTACAAAGTGGTCGTATGGACCGAATTGATGTTTATAAGGTACCTTAGATAGTTTTTTGGATTATAGATGGGATATCACATTTCCCTTTGGATCCCATGTCTTGAGGTCATCTAGTTGGAAGTAGAATGCTTCTATATTCCTTACGAAGATCTCCACTTGCTTCCATCCATGAATCATTGTCTTCCCAATAATGTATGGGAAGAGATGTAGGATGCCTTTCTTCTTCTCTCTGCATACATGGTTTATACTATGAAGAAGTTAATGAGTTGTCTCCTTCTTGGCTAGCTAGATTGGGACATACACTAGTAGCCTATAGGACTGAGTTTGGAAACCTTCAATTATGATGATTGTATAAATTAGATAGAACCATATGTCACCAATAGGTTCTACACACTACCTAATGAGGGGTGGAACCCTGGGCATTGGACTTCCAATAATTATCCCAAGTAGAGTGGGATATATGAAATCACAAATGAATTATATGTGGTCTTTGTACTTGAAGATATACAACTTTGAGTAATGGTGAGAAATTGTAATCTTGCAATGAGGGCACCAAATCCTAATGGTAGGGAGTTAGGTTGAGGCCATGAAAACATCCAACAAGTAAGACATCATATAAAAGAGCTGACTAGTTTTTCTTTTAATTCCGTTGAACTATCTCCCTAGATAGATAATTATCATTTCTCTAATAGGTGAAGTCAACTTCTCTTATATCATGAAATAGACATTGGAGACCCACCTGGGGTCAACATAAGATGTGATTTCTACTCCAAAATCCCTATTCAACAATTCCATGATGATTTTGATCCCTTCCCTAAATTTTAAAGTCAAGATTTTACCATCATGGTTTCTCATTATATGAGTTCCTTTATATAGCCATGGTCTTAAAATATTATCTAAGTCATTATTAGTGGTCCATTCCTTGATTTTAGGGAGGTCTATGTGAGTCTTTGGAAGCTTATATTAGCCTTAAAAATATACTATAGATATATAAGTAACCTTGTTTGATGTACCTTCCTTTATTATAAAATCTCCATCTATTCTACAAGGAAGAACATAGGAACAAAGATATCTATGTAATGCAATACCTCTAGTTTGGCACTCACAAGGTGAAGCCCAGACATCTAGATTACTAAAAAATATTCATGTCTCCTCTAAACTACAATAATTTATTGCTTGCTTGGGGTTAAGGGTTATAAGAGGTTGATTGTAAAGAATATTTTAGACCAATTTTTCATACCATTATTCAAGGCTTCCACATCCAGTTATGTATCCTTGTAATGTCTCCCTTTAGTATTTGTAGACAAATAAACCTTGGCTTCGTATCTCTATTGTTGTCTTGCTACATCCACAATTCCTCAACTAGTTAATTTCTCTTAGACTATGCGATCTCGCTAAGTCTTTTTAGCTCTCCTCAAGGTGATTTTTAGCTCTTTTGAAAGCAATTATGGCTCAATTGGGCAAGAACTAGGGCTTTATGTTTGAAAACTAGGGTTTTTCACAACTTTAATGGTAGATGTGAAAAATTCATAAATTCATTCATATTACTCCTGTTGACCAAATTTCACCTCAGTATAATTTGTTCAACCATTTTCATGGAGAGCCAAACAATAGTTATAAGAACAGGTCATTTCAAAGGTCCAAAATTATAAGTCAAGGAGGCTAAGGTGTTTTCACTCCATTGTAGTATGTTTTGGGTTCTCCAAAGGTCAAGTCTTGGCCCCTCATGAACCTAAATTACATTATCAAGACCAAGTTAGGTTCTCTAAATGACTCAACTTGTTAAAATTTTATGAGTAGAAGTAATCTAGGTTTATGAACCTGAATTACTCCTTCCAATGCTTTACGGGTTTCCAACTATGCATGAATTTAGGTTTTCCAAGGAGAATTTCTTATGAATTATATAATCAAAGGCAATTAGAAAACCTGAAATGGTCTTGATAATGTGTCCCCCCTAAGTGTCCCTTTGGAATTTTTCAAAGGGCACATTGTTTTCCCAAGTGTCCTTTTGGACTTTTTTTAAGGGCACTTTTCTTTCTAAGTGACCCTCCGAAAAGGTTTTGAAGGGAACTTTTATTCTAGAGTGTTGCTTCAAATTTTTTTGAAGGGCACTTTTCTTCCAAGTGACCCTTTGGAAAGGTTTTGAAGGGCACCTTTTAGGCCAAGTGTCCCTTTGAACTTTTTTAAAGTGTACTTTATTGTCCAAGTGACCCTTTAAAAAAGTTCTAAAGGGCTTTTTTCTTCCCAAGTGACCCTTAAAACTTTTCTAAATGGAACTTTGTCTTTGTAAATACCCTTCAAAAAAAAATTGAAGGGCCATTTCCTTTATAAATGCCCTTCACAATTTTTTGAAGGGACACTTTGCCTTCCCCAAGTGTCCTTTGAGAAAATTTCTTGAAGGAACTAAACATTACATTTCAAGAAAAATCCACAAAAAAATTCCTTCAAATAAATTATCTGAGGGAATTACTTTAGGAAAATTTCCTAAAACATAAACCTAATGGATCCCCATGACATACCATATGATGTCAAGTTTAATAAAGCCAACTAGCTATTGGGGTATAAAGATGACGTGCTATAAGACATCAAATTCAAGGTGGCCAAGTAGCTGTTGGGATTCAAAGGCATGACATGTCACAGGATGTCAAATTTAGGGTGGATAACTAGCCATTGGGGTGCAAATATGAAGTGTAATAGGATGTGAAATTCAAGATAGCCAACTAGTGATTATGGTGCAAAGATGATGTGTTATAGGACATCAAATTTAGGGTGGCCATCTCACCATTGGGATTGAAAGGCATGACATTCAATAAGATGTAAAATTTAGGGTTGTTAACTAGTAATTGAGATTCAAATATGAAATTCCTTAGGATGTCAAATTCATGCCTAAAGTCTTCAAGTAAGAAGTAAAGCCATTCAAAGAACCTGACAGGGTCTTAAGTAAGGATAGTGCAAATAAGGTTTCCCAAAGAGATTTACTTATGAATTTTACAAGTAAAAGCAATCAAGAAGACTAAAAAGTAAGAGATAATGCTTTGTGGGTTTTCAAGATATATTTGCTTATTACTTTTACAAGTAGAATCAACCAAAGAACCTGAAGAAGTAAGTAGAAGTAAAGTCACTTGGAAAACCCTAATGGGTCTGCAACATAAAACACAAGAGCTCTTAGGAAGAATCCATTGATTTTGAAATGATCTAAGCCATTTATTATAGAGGGTCAACTCACCATTGATTTTGCAGCAATATTAGTCATTTCAAGAGGGTGAATCAAAGAGAAGGACAAACTCCAATTGAATGAGAGAATAGTTGGAAGTAGTTTCACCAGGATGGTGACTACACACCATTTTAGAGGATTATATTTTGTCAGCTAAGAGCTCTCTCTTCTCTCCCTCTATTAATATAAATAAGACCCTTTGGCTCTTATTTTATCATCCACATATAGTATAATGAATCCCTATTAGAATGTTTTTCCATTTTCTTGCCTTTGAGTAAAGAAGTATAAGTCTATTTTATTTCTAAGTTCTAGACATTTGCTTAGGCATGCAAGAGACATAGAGTGACAACAAGTGATGTTTTATCATTCTATTTTCTATCCTTCATGTTTTTGATCAAAGAGTTGATCCAACATATCATGGAGAGTACATTCTAGCTGTATGATATTTTTCACATGTGTAACCTTTTTTCTAGACTATACATGTTGTCTTTTCCAATTATTTACCTTGTGTGATCTCATTAATTTTATCTCTACATTGAAATATTTATTTTGGAATCTTCTAGAGCTTGAGTTATATACTGTAATATATTTTATTATGCATAAGTATAAGGCATTCATGTGGATACTAATTATTGGTGTATCACTGTCTTAGACTATTCTTTTCATTTATGCAAACTTCTAACTCTTTTCACTCATACAAATTGGTTCAGTAGTTTTATTACACAAAATCTAATATAGGGAGCTATCCCTTTCAACCTAGAGGTTCATTTACACTTATAGGCACACCCACAGGCCTGGAAATGTCCCAACATTGCCCATATCTAGAGGAGGCCTGAAAAACCCTCTTATAGGGTGCAAGATTTAGAGACAATAGTTTTTAAGCTCTTAGTGGGACCTAAATTATTACTAGGTCAAGGTGAATGCTGGTCTTGATAGGCCTAAGTAGTAGAAATACCCCTAACCCAACATTTGGTGACTATAAAAGGGTGTAAATCCCTAGTTCTAGACCAATTTTTATACATTATCCTATATAGTCCTCACAAGGTCCTTAAGATTTTATGATCAAGCCCCTTCAGCTGAAGCTTTTCTTGAAGAACAATACCCTAAACCACTTATAGCCTATTAAATCCTTTGTAGGGAAGTTTTGGGGAAGAAGTAGAAGAAGTTGAAGATGTTCAAGGAGAGGAGGAAGTTGAAGAAGAAGGAAAAATAGAAGATCATAAAGGAATAAGAGAAATGGGAGAAATGGGAGAGATAGATAAGAGTCAACCTTTCTCAGCTTTTAATACCCAAAACCCAATAGAGCTTTCTTGTATATGACCCCATCCCTCCAAGTGCTACCAAAAATATTATTATTTTCAATGGAGAGGGTCCTATTACCCCATCTAAACATATCGAAGACATCTCTAATTTCTATAATTTCTACAATGTTACTAGGGCCAACATAGCCATTAGGCCATTTTCTATGTCATTAAAATGCAAAGCACTTGACTAGTGTAGAATATTGGAAGGGAGATGAATTAAAAGTTAGGATGGTTTTGGAGACCTGTTGGTGACAAGATTAAAAAATAAGAGTTAGCATGCTTCCCAAATACATTAGTTGAATGTAATAAGAAGAGGTATAAATGAATCCATAAGAGATTTCAAAGAACATGGTATACGCTACCACCAATCATGAGAACCCCTCGTAGATTTGTGTTCCCAACATACCTCAAAGGGATTGGTACTGATGTTGCTATTATGTTGCAGTTAATGGAAGGATTCACTTTTCTAGGTGCATATGATCTAGCAATTGAGGTTGAGAATAGCTTGATTTAGGCTGAAAGATTCCCTCCAAGAGTTTCAATGCCTTTATTGTCCCATAATTTGGTTAAAGCTCCAATCTTGTCTCAGGTTCCCAATGCCAATGTGATGCCAAGAGACTTTCCCAAGAAGGCGGATAACATTGTGGATAAGGATGAATAAATTAGATCATTAAGAGCTCAACTCAAAAAAGCTCAATATTAGGTAAGTGCTCCTCCTAATGCACAATAATATCCTCAACGAGGATATAGATCTCCATCCTAATATAATTATTAAGGGAGAGGACAAAATTAACAAGGTTACAATTGGAAACCCAATGCATTCAATCCAAATTCTATTCCTCTCATAAAGGATGTTGTTCATGTTCATGCAAATCTAGTGTAAGGAGAAGATCATGTGGACCAATAGGGGCAGCCTCAAGGTTAGTTTGCATATGATGATGGAGGAACCAACTACACTTTGACTATTCAAGAATAATATGCTCCTTACATGATAGTAAAAGAGGCATGTCCAATCCAAATGGATAATCATGGAGAAGGCATCAACCTAAGTGTGGGAATGATGAACTTTCAAGAAAAAGATGATTTTATGTTGACTCAAGGCATGTCAATTGAAATCAATACAAGGTCCAAGAAGAGAGACTTGGGATAAGGCCAAGAACCATGAATAATTCTAACTGATTCCTCTTTAAGGACAAAAAATGCCAATCAAAGTGTTGTACCTTTTACAAACCATGTTCCTCAATAACATTAGAATGTAAATGCAGCTACCAAGATTGTAACACAATAGGTTGTATCTCCTTTATTACCATCAAAAATGGAGGAGAAAGTGAATACTCCATCTCTAAATATTGTGGAATCATTAAAGATCACTAAGACAAGTATATCCCTTTGAGAGGTTCTACATATACCTGCTCAAAAGGAGCTTTTGAAAGAGTAGTTAGCAAGCATGTAGGTGGCTCCTTAATCTTCAAGGCATCATAGTGTGGCTATCACAAATTCGTAAAATTATCTTTTGGAGCCTTCCACTCAAGCTAAAAATCCTCCACCCTTCTACCTCATACTCATTGTAGGAGATAAGTTAGTCCACAATTGTATTGTGGATAGTGGAGTAAGCACTACTATTATGCCTAAAGTAGTGATTGATATGATAGGTTTGAACTATGAGACACTTAATAAAGGCATGTTTTATCTAGATGGAACTCTAACCAAGATGATAGGATTTTTAAAAGGATTAAAAGTGTTTTTACATTGCTACCTAAACTTCCCTATCATGCAAGATATTGTGATGGTTGACCTTCTAGCATACTTTACTATGTGATTGTCTAGGGACTTTATGGCCAAGATAGGAGGATACCTTTCTATTGATTGGTCCTTTCTAGATTTAAATACAAGGTATGGAACCAAGGTAACTATAAAGGCTCAAACCTTAGCAAGGTTCTATATTGAGTCATACTTGGAGACACTGATAAATCAAAATTATATAATTAGTAAGGAGGAAGAGGTAATCCTGAATAGTGAAACATCTTCTCCTCTTGAAGGTATTTATGACATATATATTGACAAGTAAAAAAATAAAACACATGGCCTTTATACTTACACTTTCATTAAAGAAACTAATTTGGGATTTTATTTCATGCATGAGAAAAATGTCCCAATTCCTTCACTCACCAATGAAGATCATGAGCTTGATGGCATGTGGGAAATATTATTTGATGGTTCAAGGAAAAAATTAGGTGTAGGATCTAGTGTCATGTTGGCTTCCCCATCAAATAATCATTACTACTCTTCTTATATGTTTGACTTCAGTTGCACTTGTAATGTGGCAGAATATGAAGGCTTACTTCATGGTCTCCAATGGGAAAAGAAGAGAGGTATCAAGCTTTTGAAAGTCTATGGAGATAGTGAGGTATTCATTCATTAAGTGATAATTCAAGATACATCAAAGAACCCCTTTCTCAATTCTTACAAGCATAGGTTATGCGATCTACTTGAGGATTTTGATGCCTTTAACATCTAGTCCATACCAAGAGACTTTAACAAGCATGCTGATATACTAACTACAATAGGAGCACATTTTGACTCAGCTGTTAAAATTGAATAAGACAAAGATCAATCTCATATCAATATCATTGTGAGACCTTCCATTTCAGATAATGAAGCATCATGGCAAGTGTTTGAAAGTGATGAACACATTGCACACTTCTTTCAAAATGAGGTAGGCTTCTCTTCAAGAAACCAAAGGAAGTTGCATGATCATTATGAAGAGTAGATTATACAATTGAGGATAAATAAAATACTAAAGGGCCTGATTACCTTGGAGAGTGTATTCAATGAGGATGATCAAAATAAAAACCAAATAATGAACATGTCAATAAAAGAAGAGAATTATAAGAGAGTTCTAATTTTCAAGGATAAATTTTTGAAGATTGGCAAGGTTTGTTCTCAATTAGAAGTGCAATATTTTATTTCATTATGAAAAGGGTTTCATGACATATTTTCCTAGGAATACAAGGACTTGAAGGGATTCAACCCAAGTCTAGCTCATCACACTATTGAGTTAGAGCATGGAGTTAAACCGGTAAGATAAAAGCAAAGGCCTATCAACCCTAATGTAGAAGAACTCATGAAGAAAGAGTTGACTAAATTGATTGAGTCTAAGATTAATTTTATTATCAAGCACTCAACTTGGGTAGCGAACCTTGTTCTGGTTCAAAATAAGAATGGAGAAATTAGACTTTATGTAGATTTTCATGATCTAAACAAAGTGTCTCTTAAGGATCATTACCCATTCCCTTGCATGAAATAAATTTTGCAAGTTGTTTTAGGTTCTTAATGTTTCTCACTTATTGATGATTATTAAAGTTATAATCAAATATTGGAAAATGAAGAGGATCAATTCAAGATAGCCTTCACCACCAAGTGGGGAACCTTTGCCTACAAAAAGATTCCATTTAGTTTATCCAATGCTAGAGCTACATTTCAAAGGGCAATAGACATGGATTTCAAAGGTTTGATCAATAAGTTTTTGCTTGTTTACCTTGATGACATAACCATTTTTTCAAAGGATGATACTAGTCATATGGGACATCTAAGGCAAGTGTTTGAGAAGTGTAGAAAGGATGGCATATCATTCAATCCAAATAAATGCATCTTCAATGTCCATGAAGGTAAGCTTTTCGGTCTTGTTGTTTTAAAAGAAGTCTTATTTATTGACCCAAAAAGGATTGAGGCTAATCTAGGCTTGTCTTTTACTAAAAAAAAGAAAGGGATACAAAGTTTCTTGAGAAAATTAAACTTTGTAAGGAGGTTTATCCCAAACTTTACAAATGTGGTAAAGCCTATCACAACGATGCTAAAAAAGAACCAACTTTTTACTTTGATAAAAGAAGGTAAAGGCAGATTTGAGCCAATAAAGAAAGTAATTACATCATCTCCCACTCTCTTAAATCTAATTTTTTCTAAAGATTTCATTATTTATACTTTTTCAAACCTGGACACAATCTCAACCATGCTTATGTGAAAGAATGATGAGGATGTTGAATAGCCAATTGCTTTCTTTAGCCAAAGCTTAGAATAATATGAAGTGAGATATTATTTTGTTGAGAAGAAAGATTTAACCATCATTAGAGGTTTGAAAAAATTTAGGCATATGGTTTCCAAAAATAGTATCCATGTCATGGTCTCCCATCCTAGCACTAAGGAGTTTCTCCTAAGCAGGGATGTCAATGAGAAGAGAGCTAGATGGATCACGATGGTGATGGAATATGACATTGAAATCAAGCTAACCAACCTAGTAAGAGGAAGAGGTTTATATGAGCTCTTAGCATCTAACTTTCAAGATCAAAAAGAGATGTCCTTGGTGAATCAAGTTCAAGATTAGCTAGTTAATCAAATACATAATCAAATTTGGACACAAGACATCATTGGTTTTCTTCAAAATGGTGACTATCCCAATGGCTTGAACAAATCTCAAAGAATGTATTTTAGGCTACAAGATATTCCTTATTATCTTTTGGATGGCATTCTCTTTAAGAAGGATGTGAGAAATGTGTTACTAAGATGCATTAACAATGACCAATTGGGTATGCTGCTAGAAAGGTTCCATAATGGTGTAGATGGTGGTCACTTCTCTCCTAGAAAAACTATAAAAATAATGAGAGATAGTTACTATTAGACTAGTAATTTTAAGTACTATTATCATTGGCATAAGGTTTTTTCTCAATGTGATTTTTTTTTTGGCAAATAGAATCTTGATGCCCTTCCATTAAATCCTATCCAAGTGGACCAACCCTTCATGCAATGGGGCCTTAACTTCATTGGCATGATCAACTGTACATCAAGTTTTGGACAAAAATGGATATTGACTACTACAGACTACTTCACAATATGGGAAGAGGCTATTTCTTTGAAGGAAGAAAATGAAAATTTCATCTTGGAGTTCTATGACAACATTATAACAAGGTTTGGATATCCTCATGTTATTATCTTAGATAATGAACTTGCTTTCATAAGTGATAAAACTTTTGATTAGGAAGCAATGAGTGGATTTCATTTGAGTACCTCCTCCAAATACTACCCTCAAGGTAATGGATTGGCTGAATCTACCAACAAGACCCTCATCATGATTATCAAGAGGACATTGGAAACCAATCAGAGACCATGGCATAGTAAGTTGAAGACAACCTTATGGGTAGATAGAATCACTCCTAAAAATTCAATTGGTAATTTTACCTTTTTACTTGTCTATGGGAGAGAAGATAGGCTATCCATATCACAATATCTCCTTGCCTTAGAACTTACACAACACTAGGAATTACTTGACAACACTCCCAAGGAGGTCATATCGATATAATTAATATAGCTGTAAGAGGCAAGAGATGATGCATACTAAACTTTGTAACACCATCAATTTCTCACAAAGAAATCCTTTAACAAAATGACAAGGGCAAGAGTGTTCAAAGAAGGTGACTTGGTCTTGAAATGAGATGAAGATAGAGCAAAACTAGGCAAACATACAAAGTTTGATACCTTGTGGAGTGGTCCTTACATCATCAACAAATTCAAGAAAAGAAACTCCTTCAAGCTATTTAAAATGGATTGAGAAGAGATGTATATTCTAGTGAATGGAATCCATTTGAAGCCTTGATTTTAAACCTTGTTGGACATGTCTTGTATATACCTTATTTTGGTCTGTTTCCTTTATTGTGTTTGTTTTACCTAGGTTCTTTTTAGCACAGGTGTGTTTTCCTTCCCTTTGTTTAGTGTGCATCTCTGCCTTATGTGTGTAATCAACCTAGCTAGTGTGTTTTTGAACCAAAGCTTATTTAATTCTCTTTGAAGTGCCTATATTCATGACTCCATGCCTAATGGAATGATTTAGGCAACTAGTCTTTGACATAGTAGGCATGCCTCCCCTTAGAATCACCAAGAATGTTGACCAAATTTCACCTCAATACAATTTGTTCAACCATTTTCATGGATAATCAAATAATAGTTGTAAGAATAGGTCATTTCAGGTGTCTAAAATTGCAAGTCAAGGAGGCTAAGGCATTTTGGCTCTATTATAATGTATGTCAAGTTCTCTACAAGTCAAGTCTTGGTCCCTAGTAAACCCAACCTATATTATCAAGACCAAGTTAGGTTCTCTGAATGACTCAACTTGTTAAAATTTCATAATTATAATTAATCTAAGTTTATGAACCAAAATTACTCCTAATTCTTTATGGGTTTCAAATTATGCATGACTTTATTATTTCCAATGAGCTTTGCTTATGACTTTTATAAGTAAAGGCAATTGGAAAACCTGATATGGTCTTGATAATGTTTCCACCCAAGTGTCCCTTTAAACATTTTCAAAGGGAACTTTATTTTCCCAAGTGTCCCTTCAGAGTTTTTTGAAGGGCACTTTTCTTTTTAAGTGACCTTTCAAAAATGTTCTGAAGGGCACTTTTCTTTCAGAGTGTCCCTTAAAACTTTTTTGAAGGGCACTTTTCTTCCAAGTGACCTTTTAAAAAGTTCTGAAGGGCACTTTTTATCCCAAGTGTACCTTTAGACTTTTTTGAAGGGCACTTTATTGGCTAAGTGACCCTTCAAAAAAGTTCCAAAGGGCACTTTTCTTCCCAAATGACCCTTTAGGATTTTCTAAAGGGCACTTTGTCTTTGGAAATGCCCTTCAAAAAAGTTCTGAAGGGCCATTTCCTTTGGAAATTCCCTTTGGAATTTTTCGAATGGACCTTGTGCCTTCCCCAAGTGTCCTTCAAAATTTTTTGGAAGGACACTTCCCAAGTGTCCTTTAGGGAAAGTTCCTAAAGGAACTAACTGTTGCCTTTCAGGAAAAATCCCTAAAAGAATTCCTTCAAAAAAAATTTCCAAAGGAATTACTTTAATAAAATTACCCAAAACATAAACCCAATGGATCCCCATGATGTGTCACAATATGTCAAGTTTATGATAGCCAACTAGTTGTTGGGGTGTAAAGATGATGTGCCACAAGATGTCAAATTAAGGGTGGCCAAATAGACATTGGGATTCGAAGGCATGACATGTCATAGGATGTAAAATTTAGGGTGGCCAAGTAGCCATTGGGGTGAGAATATGATGTGCCATAAGATGTCAAATTTAGGGTGGCCAACTAGCCATTGGGTTGTAAAGATGACATGTTGTAGGATGTCAAATTTAGGGTGGCAAATTAGCCATTGGGATTTAAAGACATGGCATGCCATAGGATGTCAAAATTAGGATGTCCAACTAGCCATTGAGATTCAAATATGACGTGCCGTAGGATGTCAAATTCATGCCTAAATTCTTCAAGTAGGAAGTAAAGCCATTCAGAGAACCTGACAGGGTCTTAAACAAGGATAGTACAAAGTAGGTTTCCCAAAGAGCTTTGCTTATAAATTTTACAAGTAAAAGTAATACAAAATCTTGAAAAGGAGAGACAATACTTTTCAAGGTTTCAAAAGAGCTTTTCTTATGACTTTTATAAGTAGAAGCAATCAAAGAATCTAAATAAGCAAGTAGAATTAAAGTCACTTGGAAAACCTGAATAGGTTTGCAGTGCAAAATGTGGGAGCTCTAAGGAAAATCCATTGATTTTTTAGTGATCTAAGACATTTTTATTAAGGTCATCTCATTATTGATTTTATAGTGATCTTGGACATTTCAAGAGGTTGAATCAAATAGAAGGATAAATGCCAACTAAATGAGAGAACAATTGAAATCAGTTTCACCAAGATAACAAATGTAAACCATTTTAGAGGCTTCTATTTTAGCACCCAAGATCTCTCTCTTATCTCCCTCTTTTTCTATAAATAGGACCCTTGGGATCTTTTTATATCATCCATAGATAGTATGATGAAGCCTTGCTAGAATGTTTTGCCATTTTCTTGTCTTTGAGTAAAGAAGCATAAGTCTATTTTATTTCTAAGTTCTAGACATTTTATTGGGCATGTAAGAGACAAAGAGTGACAAATTTTATGTTTATCCTTATATTATCTATCTTTCATATTTTTTAGGAAAGATTTGATCCAATAAGTCATGGAGAGTGCATTCTAGCTATATGATATTTTGCACATGTGTAACATTTTTTTCTGGACTATACAGGTTATCTTTTCTAGTTATTTACCTTGTGTGATCTCATTCATTTTATCTCTACATTTAAATGCATATGTTAGAATATTATAGAGCTTGAGTTATAAAATATATTCTACTATATTTTGTATAAGTATAGGGCATACATGTGGAGACTAATTCTTGGTGTATCATCATCTTAGATGAGGCTTTTCATTTATGCAAACTTCTAACTCTTTTCACTCATACAAACTGGTTCAATAGTTTTATTACATAAAATATAATATAGGGAGCTATCCCTTTCAACCTAGAGGTTCATTTCCACTTATAGGCACACCCATAGGCCCAAAAATTTCCCAACATTGCCCAAATCTGGATGAAGCGTGAGCAATCCTCTTCTAGGGTGTAAGATTTGGAGACAATAACTCCCGTGAAAGTCTTTTCAAAAGTTGCCATTAGTCTTTAAAATTTTCTCTTTTTTCACCATTGAATTTGATTTGTGAGTGAGCATGGTCCATTGATCTCAATCTGTGAAGTCTTTTCTAATTGGTTACCTTTGTTATGCTTTATCTGGTTGAAAAGTCTTCAACCAATTTGCACCATCAGATCAAATCCTATGGTGAAGTGTGGGCCATTAGATCTGTAAAGATGCACATGAAATAAGTCTTTAGATTTTTTAAAAACTTAGGTTAAAACCCATTGTACTAATTTTTCATTTTAAAAAATCAAAATTGTTTTTTAAAGGGTCAAGATATGCATCCCTTTGCTAGGCTAAAAATTTAGACTATCTTAAATTTGACGTCCTTGTGAACATCAAAAAACATTATCACAAACGTCGAATGATGGGCATGAGGCTATCAAATTTAATCTCATCTCATGTAAATAGAGGGCTTAATCTTAATCCTTGAGGTCATGTTATCTTGAAAAACACATTGTTCTTTAATCTGAAAGCATGCTCCTTGGGCCATATGTCCAAATATTTGGGCTACATGATCCCTTAAGTCCTTTTTGATTGGCTACTTAAAATTTGATTAGGTTGAAAGAATTCATCCATTTCATGCTATTGGATCAAATCTTATAATGAATCACGAACCATTGATTGTGATCTATGTACTCATCAATGATTGGTCACTATAAAGAGTAAATATTAGGGTTAGGCATAAAACAAGAAACCTAGAAAGACTTCACACAATTACCCTTAAACATTTTTTTAATGGTCACTTTATTGGGAAAGTGTCTTAACCAATTCTTACGAAGGGAAGGTTTAAAAAAAATTGAAGGGTTTATATGTTTTAAACAAAATGTCTGCAAGAAATAGTTCCCAAAATAATTTCTCTGAAGGGCACTTTCTACCAAAGTAGACCAAGACAAGTTTTCTGAAGGGACACTTCCAAAAAGTGCCTTAAAATCAAGATTAAAAAGGGTACTTTGGTGTTTAGGTGGGTCCATTTTGTTGCATTTGATTCACACTGTCCAACTAGATTGATAAAGAAGATACCAAAGTATGAAGGGTTTAAAACTTGAACAAGTAATGGGTCAACCAAAGAAAACTTGACTAAGTAATGAACCAATGAAAACCCAATTAAATCTAGATACATATTAAATTTTCATAAGTTGAGTTCTTTGGGAAACCCAAACAAGTCTTCCCTCCAACTTTTGAATTCAAAAGTTAGGGTTTTTTTCATAAAATATCTAGCCTTATTTATTGGACCTACAATTTAATCTTCAAAGACAAACCATTAGCGAAGTTAGTCCAAAAATATAATCATTATCATTAATCATGTATAAATCATATCCCTTTCAAGTGGATGATCTTCAAATTCTAGAAATAATAACCTCTTCAAACAAGATTTCAAGGTTAAGATGTTTATAAACATTCATAAGTGTCCCCCATTTTCATAAGCAAAAAAGTTAGGTTGGGGGGGGGGGGGGTTGTAATGTTGATCCAACAAATGGTGACTTATAGAGGAAACATATAAATATGTTAGAACCTACGGCTCTAGTTTAGACCAATACATAAGTATTTCATCCATTAGGTCCATAGAATTTTCTAGATCAAACCTTGATTGGTATAAACCTCATATATATAAAATTTAAAATCAAAATGTTGAAACATTGACACGTAGTGTGTGCTTTGATTCCACTGATTATTTGTCATGGAAATTTGGAAGACAACATCTAAGCCTTACCTTTGATCATACCACTTGACTTGGAGAATTTTGGATATTCATTGAGAATATCTGACTTTAGTTTAGGGAAGGATTGAGCATTGCTCTGCTACTAGCTAGGCATCCATAGCCCTAACAAAGATACCTTTGCTCCCACTCTAGGCCTTGCTTCACTACCAAATAGGCATCTATATCCCTAATGGAGGTTACTAGAATCACCTTTGATTTTTGTCCATAGATTTTGCAATAATTTTCTTCTTTTTTTAATTTTATAGCTCTTTTTACAAAGTTTGGGAACCAATATAGCCTAGTTTTAAGGATGTGGTCATGTGTTTAATTCTTGGGGTAATCACTTTTAGTTGTAACTTCTATCCCAGACAAAGATGTGTTTTAAGTGCTATCATGAAATGTGCCTCAACAACCTAAGTTTTCTTCTAACACATATGATTCTTATTTTAGACAAACCTTAATTTAATATTATGTTTAAGACTTGTCATGATAATTAACTTTTATATCAATCTATACCATTGCTTTTGAGTTGCATCATGGTGCATTGTGACAACATATGTTCATCATTACAAGATTCATATTCAAATTTCAAGCCACTACAATTTGTAGCAATCTATGAAAATATGAGCAATAAACTATCCATAGCACTTATTGGAAACAAAATATCACAACTAATCAAAAGTAAAAAAAACACAAAGCAAACACATATCAGAAAGCAAAAACAAGAAGCAAATAAATATATACAAGCAAAGAAAGAAAGGAAAGTAGGAAAAGAAACTAACTAGTCTACCTACTCTAATCTAACTATCTTATAATTTTCACTCCATGAAGACTCCTGGTGGAGTAGTAGAAAATTAATGCTTGAGATACTACCCATTGGTGGGAAAGGTGAACTCTGTTCCTTCGAGGTCTTTCATTTTAAAGGTGTTATATCCTAATGTCTCTAAAATTTGATATGGCCTAATCCACAAAGGTCTAAATTTTCCATGCTTCCCTTTTGGCTCTGAAGCTTTGTCCCCTAGGAGGACTAGTTTCCTTGCTAGAACACTTTGATTTTGGATCCTTTATCAAACCACATTTTGACTATTGTTTGATGGCTACTAAAGTCAGTAAATGCTTTGTCTCTGGTATCTTCCATCTAAATAATGTCTAGTAGCCTTGAGCTAGTAAGGTCTTGTCTTTCTTCCATGTACTCTTGCATGAAGATAAATGTTGGAAACTTAAGGGTTATGGGGAAGATAGGTTCCTATCCATAGACCATCAAGAATGGTGAAGTTTTGAGAGCTTGCTTAATCCTTATCATGTCTACCCATAGTGCACACTTTAAGAGCTTGTGCCATCTTCTTGGTTTGTCTTTTGTAAACTTCTTAATAGCCTTCATCAAATTATTATTTTTAGATTTAGAGACTCGATTACCTTGGGGATAATTATTGGATGCAAACTTTAGAGTGATACCATTGTCATATGCCCATTCAATCATCTTAATATAAGTGAAGTCAAATCCATTATTACAAACCAAAGAGACTAGGGTTCCAAATATTGTGCAAATGTTTTCTTCCATGAATTTAATTACCTCTTCTATCCTGTAATTTTTGGTGGAAACAAATTCACTCCACCTTGTACAATAATCAATAGTAATAAGGACAAATTTTTGGCCATCAAAATAATTGGGGTTGATCACCCCTACAAAGTCCAACCTCCATTGTGCAAAAGGTTGTCAAATATCACAGGTTGTAAAGGCATGTCTACATTTGGCTATTTTGTGTTGAATATTTGGAATACATTACACTCCCTCACATGTTTGTGAGCATATTTGAAGATGGAAGGCCAATAATACCTAGATCTAAGGATGTTGTGAGCTGTGGTTCTTCTTGAAGGGTGTCTACTTCCTAACTTCTCATGGAAGGTAGTCATGATCTGAGTTTCTTCTTCTTTGGATACACATTTTAAATAAATTCCCTCAAATTTATTTATATACAAGACTCTATTCTTGATGAGTTAATGAGATATTTTGAGCCTCAAGGATCTCCTTTTATCTCTTGTAAGTCTTGGGGGACAAACACCATTTAGAAGTAAGTGGATGATAGAGTCATACCACTCATTAGGATGGAAGTTTCGTTAGTCAACTTGCATGACATGGAGCTTGGGGTTTACATTGGAAATCATTTGAACTAAACCTTGGCATCTTACCAACTTGGTAATATTCATCTCAATATCATACTCTTAGAGAATGAACATCCACTTAACTCTTCTTTCTCTGAGCTCATTTTGACTCATCATGAGTTTTGTAGCTGGGTCTAACAAGATAGCATGTACCTTATTCTTTATGATGTAATGCCTAAATTTATTCAATGCTTTAACTAATGCATAAGCTTGCTTATCGATCATAGAATAATTAACTTCAACATTCTTGAAATTGGTGCTCATGAAAGCTATTGGATGATCATTCCCATAAACTTTTTGAGTTAGTACTAAAACCATATTATGTTCAAAAGCAAATGAATACAAATATAAATATTTTGAGAAGTCAAGACTTATAAGGATAGGAGATTTGTTTATATCCTTCTTAATATCAACAAAAGCCTTCTTGGATTCATCATTCCAAGAGATATTGGCATCCTTATTTAGCATGTCATTCAAAGGCTTAACAATTTTAGTAAAGCATGAGATGAACTTTCTTACAAAGTTAATTTTCCCAAAGAATGACTTAAGATCTTTTCTATTATTAGGAAACTCTATTTTGGAGATGGCCTCCACTCTATCAAGATCTATGGAGATACCTTATTTAGTGATAACATGGCCTAGTAGTTTCCCCTTTGTGACACAAAATATACTCTTATTTGGGTTGATGGAAATGCCACATCTTATACACATTTCAAAAACTTGTTTCAAGTGCATGAATTATTCCTCTCTATTTTTGGAGAAAACTATCAGATCATCCATATAGATGACGATACATTTACATACTAGACCTTGGAAACCATGGTCTATAGCCCTTTGAAATGTTATTCCTACATTGATAACGCCAAATGGCATCCTCTTGTAGGCATAAGTTCCCCACTTAGTCATGAAATCTATCTTCATCCTATCCTCTTTGTCAACCAATAATTGGTTATACCCTAAGAATCTGTCTAATAAGGACATCATAAATAACCCTAAAATAACTTGTATAACTTGTTCTAAAGAAGGTAGAGGATAGTTATCCTTTGCAGAAGCTTTGTTTAAGTTCCTAAATTCAATGCATAATCTAATCTCCCCATTCTTATTTCTTACTGGGACCAAGTTTTCAACCCAAGTGGAGTGTTTGATAGGAATGAAAATCCTTGCATCCAATAGTTTCTTGACCTCTTTATAGATCATAGGCTCTAAAACAAGATTGACTAGCCTTTACTTTTACTTGAAAGGCTTGTATTTTTATTTGAGAGGTATTGTATGAGTTATGACCCTTAGGTCAAATATATTTAGGTATTCATATGACTAGTAAATGACATCCTTTTAGTTTGTGAGAAACTCTCTTGATTTCTTATTCTCCATTTTAGTGCATGATTTACATATGTTGATAGGTTGAGGTTAGTCTTATGGATCAAGATCTAATAGCTAGTAGTTTTTTCCACTCACTTTACGTACCTTAAGTACCTCTGTAAGCTTATCATGATCAAATAACCTTTCTAAAGAGATAATCCCTTTAGGTATCTTGTTATCACTATGTTAGATGATCTTACCATTAAGCTCATTTTCAAGAGAGCTTTCATTCACTTCATAAATGATATGGGCTTCAAAGGCCCCATAGTTGGTCAAGAAATTGATGATATATTGATCATCATTGAAAACTTGGAAGTGATTGATGTTATCAGGGACTAATGGGCGAGGTACCAATTCAATGCTAAAGTCAAGGGAATCTCAATTTGGTATGAGGTTAGCTACAGTAGAAACAAGCTCATAAGTAGCCTTGTTTTCTTCACTTAGAATAGCTAAGATGTTCAAGGCATAAAAATATTAAATCAAATCCCATACCTGAAACTTATATCTCTTTAAGTAAGACAACTGACACTGGTATTTAATCTTCACTTGGTTGACCACAAGTTATGAGTCTCCATAGATCAAAAGCTCTTTGAATTTGTGCTTGATAGCAAGTTGTAGTCTAAAACTAAGAGCTTCATACTTAGATAAGTTATTAGTGTAAGGAAATTATAACCTATAAGATGCATGGTAGTGTTTGTTTGCAGGGTCTACTAACACAATTCTAGATCTTGATCCTAATTTGCATATGGCTCCATCAACATGTAACTTCTATAATCTATGTGCTGGAGGAGGCATTTTAGAATCTTGATTTTGTGTAATTTCTAAGGTGAAAATTATAAGATCATAATCAAGGAAGTTTAACCTTTAATTAACTACATTGTATTTAGTTATCATATGCTTCATCCTCAACTCTCTCTCTCTCTCTCTCTAAAATCTTATCTAATTAAGAACACCCTTCTATGGTAGCCACAAGTGAGAATAGTTAGTGGACATTTACCCATTCAAAGATTTAGTCCATTTCCTACTTAGAAGTAACCCATAAGTACTAGTGATGTCTACTACTTGAATGCCAATAAACTATTGAACTCTAGGTTCACGTGTCAATTGAATATGCACATTAAGAAGCTCTTCAATGATTTTGACTTTTGATTTATCCAATTATGTGACTACTTAGTTTGACTTGATTGAGTTTAGCCCAAGTTGTTCACAAATTCTAGCAAACATGATATTAGTAGAAGCTCTTGAATCTAGTAGATAGTTATGGACATTATTACCAAACACTCTGAGTATGAGCAAAAAGGGTGGAGACTCTACTTTTTCCACTTGCATAGTCACATTGGTAGTATCATTCTTGGGTGGCTTTGTAGGTTTCTTGGACAAGGATTCCAATAGAAAGTCTCTTTGCTTAACTATTTATGTCATCTCATGTAGAGGGATGTTTGCTTTGATCTTCTTCATGTCTTGTACTATGTTATAACCAGTCTTATTCAAAGGTTCAACCCTAGGCTTAGAATAAATACCTTTGGGTGGCTCAGGGTTATTTCTTGAAGAAGTGTCTAAAGGAGTCCCATAGTTATTGGGAGGAGTAGAAGTAGTCAAGGGATATCTTTACTACTTATTCCTTAGAGGTTTAGTCTTTATGAACTATTGAAATGTTTATATTTATTTAGGAATATTTTTAGGCTCATTATCTTCCTAAAAGGGAAATTGAAAGGTCTCCACCATATACACTTGATCAGATGATTTATATCTAGAAGTGTTAACAATATTTTCTTTATTGGGGATAACTTCAAAGGTGTCTTAGTCTTCTTGGAAGGCTTTAAAAGCTTTACATAATTCAATATAATCAATCTCACTATGCTTGGAAGTGGCATGCACCACAATAATAGGCAACATAATGTTTGTGAGATTGATTTCCATAGTCTTCTTGCTAGATGAAGAAGGGTCATTGTCTTTTTTTGTTAAAGAAGCTATCGTTCTGTAATCAATTTTCAAGTCTATTAAACTTTTGAAAGGTGAATTTCGTTCCAGATCTATTGTTAGCATTACCAACTTGATTTTGCAATTGTAATAAGTCTATGCTGAGCTTCTAGACCATTTTTAATATTGACTCATTTTCACTCTTAGGAGTCTCAATAGCTTGGGGTTAATTGTTATCAGCCATATTGATAGGTATTGGAGCCTTTTGACCATTGGATAGAGATTCATTGGTAGTTTGCTGATCTAATAAACCTAAGTTATCATTATGGGAAGCATGAATAATATTCAAAATATTTATAGCTAATACTTGATTCAGAGTTGGAGCATTTTGATTGTTAGTTGGGAAAATATTTATGGTAGTAATTTATGGGTATATATTTAGAATTGAGTATGTCATTTGACCTTGAGTCTGCTTTTGGTCACTAATGACCACTAATTCTAAATAATCTTGAGCTAATGTGGTAATAACTAGGATATTTCTCTTAAGAAACATAGAAGTCATGGGATCTACAACATCTTTTTAGATCTCTAAGGCCAAAGGTTCATTAGGCTTGTAAGGATGTATGGTTTTATTGAACATATTTTGAAATTTGGCATTAAAATACCTAATAGGCTCACTTGTATATCTCATGATGGTAGTAAACTAATGATATATGACATAGGGGCTAATGATCTTCCCAAATTGATCAATAAATATGGTGTCAAAGTTATTTGAAGAAGTGATGCAATCATTAGGAAGATTTAAGAACCACTTATAAGTAGCATCTTTGAAGGTAAAATGGAATAACCTACAAGCTACATCCTCATTAATGACATTTAAGAGTCTTAAAGTATATTTAAATGACTTGACATGTTCCTTAATAGTGACCATACTAGTTGGATTGAAAATAGGCAAATATTTCTTAGGATTTCATGACAAATCATGAACTATACCTATAACATTGATAGGATAACTTCCAAGCCAAGCCATATCTAGTCAAAGGTTAAATTTAGAGACTCCTTATAGGGGTGAAGATGGGAAATATTTTTAATGTTTATGCCTTACTTTATCCTTTCTATCCCTTTGGTATGTCTCAAGTTTAATTAAATGTTCCCTGGTTTTTAAATGAGATCTAGTCTTGATTTTGTGTAATTCTAGATTAAGAACTAAGAATCCTACTTTGAAGTATGGTGTAACATGTTAATTTCCAAAAATGACAAATAACATACATACTAAGCTTAATTTACAAATATTTATGTATGAAAATGTAAAGGACACTGATCTTTAACTAAATTAGCTAAAAGATGTGTTGAATCACCCAAAGATGACCATCCTTTAGATCCTTATAATGAATTAGACTTTAATTTAATAAAAATTACACCAATATTAACAAAATTAAATATATCCTAACCTCAATTGTTAAGAATTCTATGACTTAAAGACATACTTACCAAAGTTTGAACTAAAATTTATAAAGAACAAGGATCTTTGCCCTACTAAGTGCAAAGATGAGCAAGAAAACACTCACAGAGAAAAGATATTTACAAATGATGTAAATATCCTCTAAGCTTAACCAAGAAAACAACAATACTTGCAAAGAAGGCCCTCCTTCTAGCACCATTAGGGACCACCTCTTATTGATTCTTCTAATTAATCCATAGAGTGTTCCTTAGTGTTGATGAACACTTCTAATTTTAGGATTACAAGAATCCAAGGCATGAGTTGCAGTTTGTGGTAAGTAGTATGTCTGTGGTGGAATAGTTGGCAAAGTATGAGAGCTGTCTACAAAATTTATTTGATGTGGTGGTTGGGAGCCACTAGGGTTTAAGTATTTGTCATCTTATAGTCTTCCTAGTCAATATTTCTAATTCTAAGCTAATCTAAGTAAATATTTAAAGTGATCTTTAAAATAAAATGAGCATTGATAAAAAGAAGAAAAAGGTAGGGTAATGAAGAGAAGAAATTTGATTGGAAGCATTAGTCTCAAACATTATGACAAAGTTCTATTCAGTTTGAGCATACATTTTACCAATAAGTGATGCAACATAGCATAATCCTAATCTCCACCAAAAATTAGGCAAGATTCAAAGGAAAATATAAAGATCATGAGTAAAATTCAATATTAATTAAAGATTTTCATATTTTAATCTAAATTTCATAAGAACATTCAAATTCAGAGCAAATAAAATGAAGTAAACTTAGAATCCTTCAACTAGTCTAACACATCACAAAATAAAAACCTCATGGACAAGAAATATAGCTCATCTATCAAAGAAATATTAAAATCTAAGACATCCACCTGCAATTGAGAGAAATCAAAAACAATGTAACACAATACAAGACAATCTTTGTAGAATTCAAATTGTATTAATTATTCTAGTATAAAATTTACTAAAAATATCTCCTTTTACAAATGGTAACACTTGCCTATTTATAAAAGACACAGGCAGTATATTGGTCATCTTTCTTTCAAAATTTTGCAATAGGTAAGGACAACTATCCTTTTACAAATAACTCTATAGTACATATGGTTGTTAGGTGCCTATTAGATCAAAAGAATAATATATGCTAACAAACTAGCATATATAGTTTTAAAAAGAGTAATCTTGACTTTGTTCTTGGGCTAGTGGGCCCCATTGATCACTTAGGTAGAATGGAGTATTTCATCCTAGTTTATTATTCTTTGATTAACTCAAAATCCACTATGGGCTTCATTAGACTCTCTTCTTCATGTTCAACCAATGTATCATATTATTTATCACTTCTGATGGTGACCTATTGTATGCACCTTGCTTCTACTATTTTCTCCCCTGTAGTGAGGATAACATTAAGGAATTTTGATTTGTCCTTATTTTATTAGTTCTAGATATTATCCTTGATGATTTGAATGAAGGCTTAGACTACCTACTAGAAATCTATGTCATGCATTAGGCTGGTAGTAGTAAGTTGAGAAGGGATCACCAATAAGATTCCTAATAACTTCTAAATTCTATTCACCAAGTACTTATTTTCCTTTATGAATTCATTAGACTTATTTTACCATGAACTTAATTCCTTTATTTTATCCAACAAAACCCCTTGAATGGAATTCAATTTCCTTTTTTTAATGATCTTGAAATCTAGGGGTTGCTTGGTGACGTGTACTTTGATCAACTCTATCACCTGGTCTTTGGTTTATTTCCATTATTGTATCAATGTTTGTGCCTTCTTGGCTTGAAGTTACAATATATTAATCTTGATTTTGATGGATTTTAATCATTCAAGGGCATCTAATAGTTACTTATTTAGCATCTTCAATAGGTCCTCCAAAATTTATAGTGAGACTTGGGCGTCCATGTATTTCTTCTCTTTCTCCAAGTTTAAGATTCTTTATTTCATTCCCTAAATTCCCACCATGGCCATTGATAACTAGGTTTCCACCATACTTGCAATATCTTCTTGATGAATGTGGTGATCCCCTACTACCTGGCCTTAGACTAGAGTGAGTCTTGTAAATGGTTCCACTCTTTGGAGAGTGAACTCTTCAATTCCAATAGTTACTCTCTTTGTAGTAACCTTCTCTAGTGTAGTTGTATTAGGGTTAGATTATACCTTGGGATATGCTTCTAAAAGATTTGAATCTTTTGGTGTTTTTAGACCACCCTCACTTGATTACCTTGATTCTTTTATTTTCTTGTTGCTCTCCTTAGTAGCCTCAATCATTCTCCTCTCTTCTTTCTCCTTCATGAGCTCTAATATCTAGGGATAGCTCTCATCATTGACTTCAACATTGGTATTTCTAGTCAATACCCATGACTAAATTTGAGAGGGTATATTTTGGAACTTCCCATACATGAACTAATTAGGGATGATAGGCCCATGTATGGCAAATTCATCACTTAACATGTTCACCTCACTTGTTGGGTGAATCCACTTGGGTTTTTTGGAGGCTATAGGCAATAGAGACATATTTATCTCCCTCTTTATTTTGGTAAAAAGGACCAAATCTAAGGCAAATCCTTTTCCTTTGTCTATCTCTTTAGCTACTTGGGGAATCTCAACTAATGTCACCTTAGCTATGGCTTCTCCTTCTTCATCCCCTTCCTTACTTGACCCATATGCATCTACAAGTTATCCGAAGACTTATTCCACTATTCCATAAGGTTCCAAGGCATTCATGCTAAGGTATTCCATAAGGGAAGGGGGTCTTTGAGGTAGAGCTAAGGTAGAGGGTCCCTCTCCTGGCCTATGTTCCATCTTTTGTTCACTAGGTCTTTCAAATTTTTTCACTTGCTATTGAGGTGGTTATTGTTGTTGAGGTGGACCTTGAGGCAATTGTGGTGGACTTAAAGTAGATGGTAAGAAGTTTTATTGTAAGGGATTCATTTGGGATCTTTCTCTTGATGGTTTTTTTTTCTCTCTACAATTTATGTTCAAGCTTAAATCCATGCTACTTGATCCTAGCCAGCACTTTTTCAAAGTTGGTTTCCTTTGTGTATAAGTGGTCATATGGACCAAATTGATGTTCATAAGGTACCTTAGATAGGATTTTATGAATTAGCTATGGGAAGAGATGTATGATGCATTTCTTCTTATCTCTACATACATGGTCTATACCATGAAGGAGTTGATGATCTATCTCATGCTCAACTAACTTGATTAGGACATGCACTGATAGCCTATAACATTGAGTCTGAAAACCTTCAATTTTGATGACTATACAATCAAGATAGTGACATATGTCACCAATAGTTTATACACATTGTTTTATGTGTGGGGAACCATGGGAATTGGACTTTTAGTAATTATCCCAACTAGAGTGGGATATATGTAATCACAAATCAATTGCATGTTGTCCCCATATTTGAAGATATGCAACTTTGAGTAATGGTGAGAAATGGTAATCTTGCTATGAGGGGACCAAATCCTAATGGTAGGTAATTAGGTTGAGGTCATGAAGGCAAATAAAAAGTAATACATCATAATGAATATTCTACTAGTTTTTCTTTTAATTCCATTGAATTGTCTCCCTAGAAGGATACTTATCATTTATCGAATAGGTGCAGTCAACTTCTCTTCTATCATGAAATAGACATAGGAGACCCACTTGGGTTCAAAATAGGATTTGATTTCTACTCTATAATCCCTATTTAACAAATTCATGATGATTATAATCCCTTCCTTGAATTATACAATCAAGATTTTACCATAATAGTTTCTCATTACATGAGCTCCTATATTTATGAAAGATCTTAAGATATTATCTAAGTCATTATTAATGGTCCATTCCTTGATTGTAGGGAGGTCTGTGTGAGTCATGGGAAGCTTATAGTAGCCTTCAAAATCTACTATAAATATTTAAGCAAACTTATTTAATGTACGTTTGTTTATTACAAAATCTCCATCTATTCTACAAGTAAGAAACATAGGAGGAATGATATCTATTCAATGCAATACCTCTAGTTTGGTAGCTACGAGGTGAAGCCCAAACATCTAGATTTCTACCAAATATTCATGTCTCCTTTGAAATGTAACAATTCATTACTCACTTGGGGATGAGGGTTTTAAGAGGTTGATTTCAAATAATATTTTAGATTAATTTTCATACCGTTATTCAAGGCTTCCACATCCAATTTTGTATGCTTGTAATGTCTACATTTAGTATCTGTATACAAATAAACCTCAAATTCATCTCTCTATTTTTGTCTTGCTACATCCATAATTCCTTAATGGGTTAATTTCTCTTAGACGGTGTGATCTCGTTGAGTGTTTTTACGTCTCCTCAAGGTGATTTTTAGCTCTTTTGAATGCAATTATGGCTCAATTGGGAAAAAACTAGGGATTTATGTTAGAAAACTAGTGTTTTTTGTAGCTTTAATGGTGGAGGTGGTGAATTCATAAATTGACTTGTGTTACTCCCATGAAATTCCTTTTAGAAGCTAGCCATTAGTATATTAATGTTTCCTTCATTTTGCATCATTCGATTAGATCTATGATAAAGTACAATCCATTGATCTCAATCCATGAAGTCTTTTCTATGAAATCCTATGATGAAACATGGGCCATTGGATCTATGAAGATGCACATGAAATAAGTCTCAATATTTGATAAAAACATAGGTTAAAATCCATTATATTAAGTTTTCATGTTAAAAAAGCAAAAGGGTTTTTTAAAGGGTCGATAAATATATCCATTCACAAGGCTAAAATTTTAGATTATCTTAAATTTGACATCCTCAAGAACATCAAAAAACATTCTCATGAACGTCGAATGATAGGTGTGAGGATATCAAATTTAAGATCATATAATGAACTTAGAGGGCTTAATCTTGAGCCTTATGGTTATGTTGTGTTAAAAGAACATTGTTATTTAAGATAAAAGCATGCTCCTTAGGCCATATGTCAAAGTAGAGGGGTTACGTGATCCCTTTAGTCTTTTTTTATTGGCTACTTAAAGTTTAATTAGGCTGAAAGACTTTAGCCATTTCACACCATCGAATCAAATCCTATGATGAAACATGGACTGTTGATCATGATCCATGTAGTCATCAATGATTGGTCCCTACAAAGAGTAAATAATATGATTAGGAATAAAATAAGGAACCTAAAAAGACTTCACGTGGTTTGCCTTAAACATTTTTTGAAGGGTCACTTTCTCAAGAAAGTGTTTTAACCAATGATTTTTAAGGGTAGGTTTAAAAAAAAGGCGAAGGGTTGATTTGTTTCAGACAAAATGTCTATAATAAATAGTGTCTAAAATAATTTCTCTAAAGGGTAATTTCTACCAAAGTGGATTGAGACAATATTTTTAAAGGGACACGTCATGAAATTATGAAGGTTAATTTATGCCAAAGTGGATCGAGACAACTTTTGTGAAGGGACACTTCAAAAAAGTGCCTTAAAATCAAGATTTCAAAGGGTACTTTGGTGTTTAGGTTGGTCCACTTGCTTGCATTTGATTTACACCACCTAACTAGATTGATAAAGAAGACACCAAAGTAAAAGGGGTTAAAAAACCTAAACAATTAATGGGTCAACCAAAGAAAACTTGACTAAGTAATGAACTAATGAAACCCGATTAAATCTAGATACTTATAAAATTTTCATAAGTTGAGTTATTTGGTAAACCTAAACAAGTCTTACCTCCAAATATTGAATTCAAAAGTTAGGGTTTTCTTCATAAAAGATCTAGCCTTCTTTATTAGACCTACAATTCAATATTTAAATACAAACCATTAGCAAAGTTAGTCCAAAAACACAATCATTATCATTAAACATGTGTAAATCATGTCCCTTTCAAGTGGATGATCTTTAAATTATAAAAAAAAACCTCTTTAAGAAATCTTTCACGTTCAGATGTTTTTAAACATTCATAAGGGTTCCCTATTTGTAAAATCAAGAAAATGTGGGGGCGAGGGGTGGGGTATGTTGATCCAACACCACCTAACCAAATCTCATCCAAATACTCATGGATAGGATGTCCCATCTAGAAGCCTCAACCTTAGGGCCTAAGAATGTGCTCTCATATGATCAAATTTATAATGATCCCATTAATCCATCCATACCCATGAGACCTTACCCTTCACAATGGAAATTACCTAAATTTATTAAATTCATAAGTAAAGAGGACCCACAATAACACCTTAGGGAATTTAGGAATTCTTGTTACCTTATAGCCCACGATGATGCTCTCCCACTTAGGATTTTTCCCATATCATTAGCTAGAATAACTTTGGATTGGTATAGCTCCATCCCCCAACACTCATTATTTTCCTTTGGAAAATTAGCTCAAGTCTTCTTAAAACACTTCTCCATAAACATTTATAATAAAATCATTCTCACTTATTTTTATGGTGTTAGACAATTTGAAGATGAATCCATTACCAACTTTTTAGCTCGTTGGCATAGGGCAATCAACTAGTTAACCTTTTCCTTACCACATCCTGCATTAATAAAATTGTTTTCATGCTCTTGTGCAAAACATATCTCATCCATAAACACAATAAAAACATCAAACCTTTCCTAATCAATCCCTTGATACTATCCAGTAGCCATCTTTCAATTACCCATCCATATTGAACTCCTTACAAACACACACTAAAGAATCCCAAAACTAAGGGGGTCATGTTATTAATACTATCCATGAACAAATTCTGCCACAAGAAGTTAATACATCTCCCAAATCATCCTCTAAAATACCAAACCTCCCTATATGATATATCTTGGAAACACAACGACATGAGCTAATCTAAATCACCCCTATCATCCATTCCAACCTGCTTGATTTCATTACATGGGATCTCCCAAAGTAGGAATCTCCTAAAAATATTTGTAACCCTACTCTAAAGAATGAAGATAAAATGAGAAATCCAAACAATCCAAATAAATGCCTAAATATCTTAAAAGGAAAATCCCTCCAACATCCACTAATAAGATTAGAGATTCTTTCTCTATCCAAAGGCAAAAGCATTGAACCAAACTATAAAAATATCCATATCACATCTACTGGCATTGAAAAGGGAAAATCCATAGCAACCCTAATCGAAAATAGGTTGTCCATCTTAGGACCTCATCCTTCATCTACAATACCTGTCACCATCATTGAATCATCATCTAAAGGATCCACCAAAAAATATCTTCCTCTCCCTTCAACACCAAAACCATTAACCAAACCTTCCACCTCTAAGCACTTAAAAAATATAACTAAAGACACAACTATCAAAATAAAAATGCATCCTACTAATCCTATCCATATAATAAATGCTAAAACTAAATTAGATCAAAAGTCCATATCACAAAAGGTTAAAAACTACAATAAGACTCATTGAGAGAATTGTATGCCACCATTCTCAACCAAATTTTACAAACATCCCTCATTTCATTACCACCTATCAGACCATTCAACCCACACACTCAAAGACCTTCCTATTATAGGAAATAAAAGATGTGTGCTTATCATAAGACTCCCAGACATGATATTTAAAATTATAAATCATTTATATCCATAATCTAGAAAATTTTATAAGATGCTGACCTCTTAAATGAGGAATTTGATCCTGATGCCATCCTTAACCAAGAAAAGAAAATATACACAATCTCACTAAACCCACCTCTATCTTATAACCTATCTATCATCTCAATGATTTTCTCATCCCAAGGATAGGATAAACCTCTTTTATTCTAATGATCCCTTTACCTCATATCCATGATAATGAATCCTTTGATTCCCAATTTTATCAACTTTCACTAGGGGAATATCATTTATTAGTACTAAACACATTTCTTGACACCATTATGTATGAATATCCCAATCAACACCATGCATATACTAAAGAAAATATCCCATCACCACCATCTAACTCCGCTTCCAAAATCAATGACATCATCTTCATCTCTCCTAATCATGAAAACTAACATGACATTAATATGGAAAAGAGTAGTGAAGGAAACTTTGCTCTTAATTGGCTTGGCCCATATATCATGGATCTGAGGCATATTGCTTGACTTCCTTGGAAGGCAAATCAAAAGCACGAGTCTCTTAGTGCTTTATATGTACAACCTTATCATTGTTAATATCTTTGGTGATTGATAAATCAACATAGACTTTCCCATTTATTATATCTATCAAAATCCCCATATATACCCTATAATGATATAGAATCATGTGGTCATTTGATAGCACTATCTTCATGATCTTAAATATGGGAACCTCATCTCTACTCATCGAATTTTTCTAATGGACATGATCTACCTATATATAGGAAAGATCCCCAAATCATTATTATCCATAGCACCACACAATTTATCATCACATTATCACCTTGTCTCAAAGCTTTGTCTTTAAGATGTGACCTAGGCCAATTCAAGTTAACCCATGACTAAAAATTTAATCTAGGATAAAATTTAATCAAAAGGGCATGAATCATAGACCACTCCCTTGAAGGATGGCTATCCAAAATTCAAAAACAAAAACTACTCCCATGAAGGATAACTATTCATAAAATTCAAGAATATATCGTAAAAGCATAGACCAATCCCTTAAAGGATGGATATTCAAAGTTCTAAATAAAAAAAGCTTCCTGTATTGATCAAATTTTCTATCTCGGCTACAATTTATCAATCATGCCCATAAAAAATCCAAAAGTAAAAGTCAAATAATATCCTAAGAAGCTTCCCACATTGATTATCTTTCCAAAATCTAGAAAACTTCCCACATTGATTAGTTTGCACAAAATCAAACATGGGCTAATCCAAGTTGGTCCTATCATCGCTAGTAAACAAAGACTTAACCTAGAGAAATATCATGGTCCTAATTTCATATCCATATATACTCATATTAGCATCATCCCATATCATTTCCTGTCTTAAAAAAACCTAAGATTGATTGATTGACAATCACCAAGGTTTTTATTAGCATTAAACAAGGTTTCTAGAATACATAGATCATAAATGAGCTCATGCCTCACCATGATCCAAGAAACTAAGGAGTTAAATTAACCTCAATTACTCTTTTTTCATAGATCAAATTGACATTAGAATTAAAATCCATACCATCATCTAACCTAATTCAACATTCCATCAATAAATCCCAAAGCATATTAAAACACATAAAAGGTTATTGCCCATAAATGCATCACTATCAAACTAGGAATCCATGTATAAATCCATCAAATCCCTTATTATAAGAATTCAAAAAAATGTCTAATTTTCCCTCAAAAATCTTTTATTGATCACATGAACATATGCCAATGACATGTAGGCCACACTATTTATGGTAGGCCATTATAATCCATGTTGATCCTTTAAGTTAATTACCATCCTTGTTAATCAGCATTGATTAGCATTTTTTACATTATTTGCAATTTTTCATGCTTCTAATCCTACCCCTAAACTCAATCTTATTACCTTGTCACATTATTATTTATCCTATTACATTTTAGGATAGTGGAAATTGACCCCTATTAGTCCCATGACCTTTGTAAGGCATGCACTTTTCTTTGGGAATATCACCTTTGTGGATCCTGAGAGTGTACGTTAGCTTAAGAATATTCATCTATGGGTAACACACACACTACAAGCACATAGAATGCTTTGGTCAACCAACCCTATCATTTGTTCTCTTTATTGCCTTCATTTGAGCCTACCTTCTCATAGTTGTGGAAATTCATTACTTATTTATCTTGGGGAATTTTTGCCTATAATATCACAAACCTTCATTAGTAAAATGTTGTACTTCATCACTAAGACTGTATTATTAGCACTCTTTTTTATTGATCACATCCCCATCCATCCATCCAACACAAACCAACTAAATTCACATTTGGAGGTTTTTATTGACATTTACCCAATAAGAAAATGAGCCTTATGTCATGTTAGATACCTATATATAGTTTTTCTCATATGATGTCGATTACTCTAATTGATGTTGATCCCTTGAATTAACATCAATCCCTTGTAGATCGATGTTGATTGTCTTGGCTTTATGAAAATTTTGCACTTATAGACCATTTCACATGCTCCTGGTTTAGCACTCAAGCCCTATCTTATTTCCTTTGCTTAAGCTATCCTACATTGATGTCATATTACCTTTTATATTTGAGGATTTTGACCCTTTATTAGTTCCCTAATCTCCTTAAGGCATACCCCTTTTTTGGTATCTTCCCATTATAATATTATGAGGCTATATTTTGTCTCAAGAACATTCATCTATAAGTAACACATACACCATATGCACATTAGATGTTATGTTCTACCATTCCTATCTTTTGTTCTCTTACTAACCTTTAATTGTGCTCACCTATTTTAGCTATGGCATTTTGTTACTTGATTTGGTCTTTGGGGCATTACTACCTACATTACTTTTTATCCCATTAAGTGCAATTTTGGAGCTTCATTACATCATACGTACATTTAATTATCTTTTGTTATCATCTAATTGTCTCTTTCCACTCACCCCATTATGTTTTTACCTTTCATATTTATCAAACATGTCATCCATTTTGTCTCACTTTGTGATGCTTGATTTGAGGGGGAATACCTCTCATACACACCTGGGGCATTAGACCCATCCTAGTTTTTGTCTCATGACTAGTATCTACAAATCACTCAACAAAAAGGGGCCAATGTACATGCTAGAAATCTACACCATATTCTAAAATCCTAAAGACCTAAAATAGGCTAAGTCTAAAATGTGGTGGAAACCTCCAAAAATATATATTTTTCATCTTAATTCGTAGAGGTCCAAAATGAGTCTCAAACAAACTGAAAGTATATACATAAAATATAACATAAAGTATAAGAAACAAAATTTCCCATGGTAATTAATCATTTTAAATGTTTAATTTATGTATATACCCCATATTTACCCATGGTAATTAATCATATTAATTACTATTTACCATCCCTAACCACCCAAAATCTTTTAAACAACTAAAATTCATAAAAATAAAACCTATTCAACCTCCCAACAACCCTTCCAACAACTTACCCTCATCAAAAACCCATGTAAACAACTTAGTGTTACATTTACTTAGTTTACCATGTGGTTTGAAACAACCCAAGCCAACTTTTGACCAAATTAGGATAATCAACATCGATCCTCCATGATCGACACCAATTCTCCTAGATCAACATCGATCCAATATACACATCAAACCTCCATGGATCGAGAAGGATGGTGACTGTGCTTTTAGACTTTGAAACTCTACTAAAATCTCATTGCAACCTATCTATGGATGTTGTCAACATCATGTTATCTTTTGGAACCTCTACTTGAGAGATTATCAAAGGATTTTGAAGGTTCTTTAACTCATCATGTTAAGCTTATTATCATCTATAAAGGTTAGTATTATTTCAATTCATCCACACTTTAAAATTGTAGTCTTTTTATCTGTTTGTCACTATTTTATATTTGATTTCTTTTATTTTATCAATAATGTAATTTGTTATTATAGTCTATTTTTAAATTTTATAATTTTACATAGAATCAACATCGATTCATCTGAACTAACATTGATCCTATAGGATCATCATCGATCCCTACTAAACTTTCAAAACACTCTTTCAATCTATTTTCATAACATTCTCAATTTTAAAAACTTGTCAAAACCTACATTTTGTTTTCTAAAAATCTATCTTTTACATATAGATGACCCTACCTAGATTAACACATGATAGTTTTAGCATATTTGATCTTCTCATTGTTTAGAAACCATTTTTCATTGATCAAAGTGGCATTGCTCTCAAATTAGGTCTTTTTATTGTGGTTTTCACACCTAATCAAGAAAACATTAATGAATAATTGGTTGTAATTCAAGAAGAAATTGATATTACTACTAAATTTTGGGACAATTAATTTGGTCATATTAATCTTGCTATAGATTAGATATCTTTGGCATTATCTATTTATTTCTTATCCATACATCTTTTTAATTTCATGTTTATTTATAAACTTGAATATGTTATAATAATTAATGTCTAAGTCATTATTATTAACCCTTGGCTTACATTGGTAAGTAATTAAATAAATAATAATATGTTATTTATTTACTCACTCAAGGTGTAAACTTTGGAAAAATAAATAATCTTATTATAGTTATTTAATATTTACCAAATTTTTATTAAATGGATTTATCGGTGTGGATGGACCCATTATTTTTAAAATGGTCACATCCCCTCCTAAATCATTATAAATAGGTTTTCACCCCTATTGTAATTATCTTAAACATGAAAATATTCAAGTATTCTTGCATGTGGTAAATACTTGTCTGAGACAAACTTGTGAATAGTTTATCTGAGAAGTGAGATGAAGAAGATTTGATACATTTAGGTTATTATTGTTTCTCAATATTGAATATTACTTTGTTGGGTTTTTTTACCTCTTTGAGGTTTTCCAAAGATAAATACCTATGTTGTGTTTATTGATCTAGGATCACTATAGATTATAATTTTATCATTAAATCTCTTCTAGATCTGTAATCATTCATATAAATATTTTGTCATGCTATCAAAGCCATTGGAGAGGATTTTGATCAGCAAGAATAGAGAATATTGAATTGATATTTCAATTTATTCAAAGACTAGGCAATTGGATGCCATTGTATGGCTTGAGCACTTTAATAAATTTAAACTTAGGTTTTTGTGCATCAAATCACTTTTTGAAAGTTTTATTTATTTAGTTTTTCAAATATTAAGACATGTTAATTTTATATGGTTACATGATATGTCTACAAACAATCTTGTTGTTGGACTTCCTTCTATCCCTTCTCATCATGAAACTTATGAGGGTTGTTCATGTGGTAAACACCATACTAACCCATTTCATAATAATCATGATGGAAATTCCTCTAATCTTTTATAATTAATTCATAGTGATGTTGTAGGTCCTCTTGAAGTGGTATCTATTAATGGTTCCTTGTATACTATTACATTTATTGATGATTACACTAGAATGATCTAGTCTTATTTCATTAAAAAAAATTGATGTTTTTTCTAAGTTTAAAGAATTTAAAGTTTATGTTGAAAATGCATCTGAGTTTTCTATTACGAGATTAAGAGCTGAAGATGGTGGTGAATATGTTAGTAAAGATTTTGATTCTTTTTGTATTAGTTGTGGTATTCAAAGGGAACTAACAACTCCCTATTCCCCTTAGCAAAATGGTATTGTTGAAAGGAAAAACTACACCATCCTATAAATGGCTAGAACAATGTTACAATCTATAAATGTTCCTAAGTACTTATGGGCCAAAGCCATGAACACTATTGTTCACATTTTGAATAGAGTTATTACCAAATCCTTGCATCTTTCTACCGCTTTAGAAATGTGAACTAAGAAGAACCCCAATGTGGCTTATCTTAGGATATTTGGCAGTCCTGATTCTATCTTTTTCCCTAAAGTTAAAACGAATAAACTTGACCCCACTTCCTATTCTTGCATTTTTGTATGATATGGAGCTAAGAATAAAGGTTTAAGAGTGTATAATCCCTCTAAATATCAAATCATTGAGAATAAGAATGTTATTATTATTGAAACATCATTTTGTGATCCCTTTATGGATCCTCTTCAGTGTTATTTTTTTGATGAACCTGACTCTCATGTTTCTCCTTGTGATGAGATAGAAATCTTTGAGGATGTTTATTTTAGTTTTGGATAACTTAGAGTTTGAGGAAACCTCTAAGTTTCATGTTCAATCTAAAAGACCTAGATGGGTAAAATCCCTACTTCAATCTTCTAATGTTGATAACATTAATGATTTAATGGCTATGTATGAATGTGAACCTCAATATTTTGAGGAAGCCACACAAGATGATAGATGGAATGTTGCTATGCAAACTAAGTATAATTCCTTAATTAAAAATCAGATTTGGGATCTTGTCCCTGATCCACCTAAAAGACATATTGTTATTTGTAGGTGGATTTATAAGAACAAATATAATTCAATTGGTAAAATTGACAAGTTTAAACCTAGATTAGTTACTCGTAGGTTAACTCAAAACCTGAGATTGATTATGTTGAAACCTTTGCTCCTGTAGCAAAAATGAGTACTGTTAGATTTCTTATTTCTCTTGTAGCCCAAAATGGTTGGGTTATCCACCAAATGGATGTAAATAATTTATTAAAATGGTGATATTAATATGTAGTTTTTTTCTATGGATGAATAAATGGTAGATATCTTCACAAAACCACTTGGTGCTACCAAATTTTGTCAGTTTTGTGCAATGCTAGGCCACTTGGAGTTGCCATTGAGGGGGAGTGTACATGACAATAACACTTTCTAATGGCCATGTGTTTCTTTTTCTTCTCTATACTTATTCTCATTTGTATAGCATTATAAAAACATTGTGTGGAAGTTATTAAATTTAAGTAAACTTTATGTGGAAGTTTTACTTGTGTACCCCAATACATTTAAAAGCATAATTTGTATTGGAAGTCCTTATGTTGTAAAAGGCTCCAAATATGCTTAGTGATTATTCATGAGAAATATTGAGATGTAATCTCACAATTATGCTAGCCTAACTTTACATTTGAGTAGTTTATGGATTATAATTCCTTTTGTTTCAAAAGGTGACCTTTGGCATGATGAAGGTTTTTAAATCCTTCAAATTTTGCACATAGTATAATTATTTTATGGTGACTATGGATTTTATCCCCACTTAGAATTAAGGGAGAGTGTTAGAAAAATTAATGTTTAAGTGGTTATTATTAACCTTTGGCTTACATTGTTAAGTAATTAAATATATAATAATATATTATTTATTTACTCAAGCTATAAACTTTGGGAAAATAAATAATCTTATTATAGTTACTTAATATTTACCAAATGTTTATTAATTGAATTATCAAGGTGGATGGACCTATTATTTTTACAATGTTCACATCCCATCCTAAATCATTATAAATATGGTTTTACCCCTATTGTAATTATCTCGAACACAAAAATATTTAATTATTCTTTCATGTGGCAAATACTTGTCTGAGAAAAACTTGTGAGGAATTTATCTGAGGAGTGAGATGAAGAAGATTTGATGTATTGGGGTTATTATTGTTTCTCAATATTGAATATCACTTTTCTTAGTTTGTTTATCTCTTTGAGGTTTTACCAAGATAAATACTTGTGTTGTATTTATTGATCTAGGCTCATTATAGATTATGCTTTGCTCATTAAATCTCTTCTAGATTTGTAATCATTCATATAAATATTTTATCAAAATATTAAACATGGGTTGACATCCATATAAGGAAGTATATCGCTTCTTGAGATTGGTTTATTACTAGGTAGCTAACTCATCTTTCTATTAATCCATTTTTTGTGAGTTAGTGTGATTTACACATCATTCCTCCCTAGCCAAAGAGGAGTTTCCATAAATCTTGATCAATGGTGTGAAACCAATATTCATCTCTAGATAATCTTAAAAACACTACATTTACTTTGTTTTTAGTATCTAATTAGTCCATATTTAAAAAGGAAAAAAATACTAAAACACTGCCCATGAATGGGCTTTGTCACATTTTCTTGAGAGGTTACATACCTTTCTTCATTATTCCCCTATTTTCCCTTCTTGGAGTTTTTTATCATGCCTCTCCTAATTTCCTTTCTCACCTCTATGCCATACAACACCTTATAACTTGTTTTCATCAAATTTCAATGTTTGTTCCTTCGATAGTTACATCAACCATCTTTATTATAACTAACTCAATGTGAGGTTTGGGAGTACATGACTAGAATATGACTTATAATCTGATGTCTTAGACTTATGTTCCTTTAAAACACCATTTAAAAGGATTCTTGACCCTTTTACACCAACATGCTCTCACTTAACAACCTTTTACCATGCTTTGGTCACTCTTGACTTAGTGACACTATTTGAATTTTCAAATTATTGGTTTTTAAGGGAAAACTAATAGTTCCTACAGAACACACATTGAAGACTAAAAATGACTTCTAAGGCAACATAGGGATCCTCAGGGATCCTTCACATGTGTTTTCCTTATAAACATTGACCAACTTTAACCCTTGACTAACATATGAAGGTTTAAGTCTAGAATTGACTATGATGATTAGATGCTCCTACGTCATACTCCCCAGGAGGGAGAAATTTATGCCACTAAATTTAATTTTTAGCTTATAGTTTATTATTTAAGGGTACTTCATGCTCACTTGACTACTACTCTTCCTTTCTTACTTCTTTCTATTTGCTAGGCTCTTACTTGCCCTCTTCTTGACCTTGTCTAGTCTCTATTAGAAAGCATCCTCTACCTCTATGAGGTGCTCTAATTGCTACAACTCCTCATTTTATACATTTTTGACCTTTTTAAAGTGAATTGATCCTTTTTCATCTTCATCTATAACCAAATGGTGCTTATTCTTCTTTCTCATGCTTGCTTTACGACCTTCTCCTTCATAATTTTCACTTGATTCTTATTTATTTTGTGATGTTTGCTACTTTCTTATGCTAACATCTTATTCCTTAGGCTCTAATCACTTCAAATTAATGTCAACCTCTATTATTTTATTCATTTTACTCTTTTTTGTTGTCTCTTCTCCATATTTATCCTCTTATAGATACCTCTTCCTATTATCTTTCTTATCTTACAAAAACTTTATCTCATTTAGGCTATCTTTAGCATAGTGAAGGGTTGTTTGATACCTTCTATCTTGACATCGTCATGAGATTAAACTACTAATTCTCCTACAAATTCACCCATTGTATACTCCCATTTTTTTCTTGGTTTTATACATGCTTGTACAATTTAATGTGATTTTCTATGCTTCCTCATTCTTGATCCTTCTTTAAGCTCATCCATGATATTTTCTTGATTTAATTTACCTTATTTCGGATCCTTAGATGGATTCAATAGGTCTTCTAACATATTCATTTATTCTTGAAACCTAAGAGCATCTACCTTATCACAATCTTCATCAAATCTTGGTGCACTTTGTTCTTCCTTTTCTTGTGTACTTTGACTCACCATTTGTCTTTGGAATCCCTCATTCATGAGATTCAAACCAATCTCTTCATACAAGCATACAATGCTTGTCAATTAATTCTTGAGGTGCTTCATCCTCACCTTGTCTTTCTAGAAATTCATTCATCAATGTAATTATTTCCATATACAAGATATCTTCATTACTTGAATTAATTTCAAATGAATCATCATAAAAAACATTGAACATCAAACCTCGAACCCATTTATCTTCTTAATTCTCATCTTCTCGCTTCACCTCCATATCTTTGGCTTGATTTGATTGCGCCATCTCTCTTATTTTCTTAGTATTCTTGTTATCTTCCTCTACCTTCATGCTTTCTTTGGATACACCTATAATACAATCCTCTTTTACCCTTTTCACGCTCTTTTCCACACATTTTTTGCCTTATACCTTCTTATATTTCTATTTGCTTCTCATTTAATCTCCTTCATGCTTCATCCCTTGGTATTCTATCATTCCAACTTGATGTAATTTTACCTTTGTGATTTACTTCCACACATGTTGTTTTCCACCTGTGTTCTTGTCTTGTTTGACCTCTTACTTGAGGTTCACCTATTCCTTATCATCAACTACTTGCTTGAGCCATTTAGGCAAAACATATCCATGCCTTTGTTTTCTAATTGAGGGCTGCACTTTGTCCTTATTTCTCACAATCTACATATTAGCTTCCTCTTCTTCATATGTTTAACCAAAATCAATGCTTGAAAACTCATTTACCTCCAAAGATAACTACTACAAGTGCATTTCTTCCTTATTGTCTTCATGGTTTATCATTTTGGCTTCTTGTGGAACCATCTCTTTTATTTCAACTGATATACTTATCAATGAATCATAGTATTCCTCTTATAATTCATCTTCAATATGTGGAATGTCTTCAATCTCCATCCCTGTGTCTTCTACAAGAGTTTATTTTTATTTGTCATCATTTTTCCACTTGATGAGTTATGTTCTTATCCCATCCTTCACTATATTTAAGGCCTTATGATTGGTCTTAACTAATTTTTTCTTCATGCCTACATACACAAACTTAAAATAAATGCTAGCATATAAAAAATGAGACCATATAGTCTCTTTGAATTTCTTTTGGATAGAAACTCTCCACCTTTTCTTCTTATCTTCACTCTCAAGTGCTTCTCTTAGAACTTATACCTCCTTCATGGTCTTCATAATGAGAATTATCTTCTCAATCTATTTGTCTTGTTTCTCACTTGGAAACATCTCACTTCCTATGCCTCTTTGGGATGCACTTTTTATTTTATTCTCTTCCTTTAAGATACTTATCTTGTGCTTTCTCTCTTTAAAAAGTGACTCTAGTGTCCATATCACCTTTATTTTCACACTAAAAAAATCCATTGTCTTCCTTGTCATTTCAAGAGATTCACCATGATATCTAACTTATCAATACTTTTCTCCAACTCTTTTTTTATGTCTTCCACTTCTCTCTCTACATCCATCTTCTCTCTTCTTCTTTGTTTTTCAAGGCCTATCTAGACCACTCACTAGCAAGCTACATACTTACCTCCTAGATAACTCTATTAGAAAATTTATCCTTATTTTATTCCTCTATATAGGACAATATCTTATCCTCTTATACTCTCTCTTTGAGTCTTTCCTTTATCTTTCTCACTTGAGCTTCCATGCTCTCTTTTATTTCTATCTTCTCTAGTCCTTTCTTGAGTACCTTCTAGTCCATCTCTTTGGAGTTTTGGTATTTTATTCCTCTTTTTTTTTTTAATATTATATTCATATATGCTTAAATAAATATATCATACCTAAAACATTCTTTTCCCACAATACCTTGTAAGGTGTCATCTCAAGCATTCCTCATAGCATGCTTTGTCAATCTCAAATAGATAAGTTTTAAAAAACTCAAAACAAAAATATAACCAAGATTACCTTGATATGATAGAAAATGATGCATAGGTATATGTAAAAATACTCTAAATCATAATATTATACATGATCTACAAAGAACTTGATCTGGATTTCAACTTCTCTAAACTGGTTTGTTCACAAGGACCAACTGTGCATTGATCTCTCTCACCTACTAGGTTATTTAGTTTCCTTTCAATGTTTTACTTTTTAGTCACTTAGGAATATTATATCTCTACTAATGGAATAATTAAAAGTTTATAATAACTTATTCAAGTCATATACATTCACTATTTAACCTCTTTGACAACTACTCACTCATGAGCTCTTTCTTAGGCTATCCTCTTTTTAGGTCTCAATTACCAAATATTAATAAAGGTTTCAAAGACTTAGTATTATTTCCTGGAGGGTATTATATGGTCTTATCTCACCTATTATATACTTCTTAAATTTATCAAATAACCTTTAACTCTCATTTCTACACCTCATGGTCAAAATGATCTCCTTAGGTTTGTAGCCTTTTTTTTGCATTTTTCACTTGGTTTACAAAATATATTAGTATTTATAAGTATATAATACCATTTTTCATCACAATATATTCTCTTACAATTATGTATCAAGTTTAAATACCTAATTCCACACCTAAACCACACTTCCTTTGTAAACCACCCCTCAATTAGGGCTATTTAGCCCTCTTTCAAACCCAAAGTCACCAAATCCATAATATATGACATTTAAAAACACAAAAACCACTTCATTAATTTACCATACAATATAAAATGTCATATTATGAATTTTCATAGGATTTCACTAGTCAAAATGCAAGTTATAGGTTTTTTAGTTTTGAAACCCTAACTAGGTGTGTGCATAGGCCAAGAGCCTATTAAATTCACTATCTTTGTTCCTAGATCACTTCATGAGGATATAAGGTCACATATAGGTATGTTTTCACCTTATACAACTTTTAAAATATGTGACCAATCTTATATATTCTTATTGACACCTCTAATCACCAAAACACATAGTTTTTGAGTCAGATTTAGGAATGTGTAAGGATGTGCTTGGACTGTTTCACCTCAATGGCATTAAAAATTAAACATTTAAAGTGTGACCCAATCAAATATGGCCAATGCTATGGATTGGTTAACTTATCACTAATCCTATAACCTGACCTCATTTCTACCAACATGGCAATGTTCATCCTTACATGATTTTGAATACCACAATTAGTTATATTTTGTGCACATACTTGCATCTCAAATTCCCAACCTTGTGACCTTTATCATACCTTTTATCAAACCATGACCTAATTCAACCTTTTCCTCATTGAGTCCTAGTTTGAGGGGGAATACCCTCCTTCCATAGTTGGGGTAATCAGACCTGGATCAATCAACATCTCATTTTTATTCTATGGCTTATTGACCTAAATTTGCATAACAAAAAGGGGTGAAATGTAGACACTTAAAAACCACCCATTTACTAGTCTTTGATGTCACCTAACCTTGGACCTATTCTAGACTTGAGTTAGTAAATTTACCTAGTTAACTCACCTTAGTCACCTAATAACACCTAGACATCCTTATTTATTAAACATTTTTAAACACATTAATTTTGATATATTTTAAAAAATTTACTTGTAGGAGTTGATCATCGATGGTTGCCCTGACCATCGATGGTTAACCTAACCATTGATATTTAGGTTTCCACCCATTCAAAACAAAAAATCATCTACATGTAAGGCAGGCATGTACGGACAAAATATAAACTTTCCCATACACACCTTATAGCTTTCTTTCCCTTTGAATTGGCATGTTTATCCTCACCCAACTTGGTAAATTTATCTCTCCTCACTTATCAAGTTTGTGCTATAAATACAAGGCTCTTGGAGGAGTTGAGGATCCAAAATTTACATTCAAGCTCTCTTATTTTCTTTGTATAGGTACATAACATCCCAAAACTTTATTTGTGTGACCTTTAAAGGTTAAATTAATATTATGCCACCCAAATTTATTTAGGTTTTCAGATATCATTCACGTCACATCATACAAGTACCCTCATTTTTTTTAGTGTTTTCTCTCCTTATCAAGTTTTCTTAACTTGTTCTACTCACCTATATACCACCCATCATCTAAACTATCCATATTCTAACTCTTTCCCACTAGCCATTTCATCTTTATCTCCATCTTAATTTTCAAGAACTTCTATAGGCAATCATCACCGATTATAGTAACCATCACTAGTTATCTCAACCATCGTTAGTTACCTAACCATCACTAGTCAAACCCAACCATCACCAATCACACCCAACCACTGATGGTCAATGTCAAAAAAAAAAATAGATTATTAGTTTTTCCCCTTTTCACCCAATCAAACCCTTGTTTCTATTCCTGACATATCTATAAACCCTACCCAAACCCTCTAAACCTAATCTCGATACACTTGTGTATGGTATTGACCTGCCATGCCATATCTTCTATCAAATAGGTACATTATTTATTTTCTTGCATATTTAATTTCTTATCATTTGAATTCAATTATATTTCTTATATAATTTTTAACTTAATTATCTTAAAAGTGGATTGATAGCCTCCTAAAAAGCCTTTTGCTTCTTGGATCTAGCATATGCTAAGAAATCCACTCAACCTACCATCTATCAAATCCTCTTCTAGTTTTATTATGATTTGCAGGTTATCCTCCCTAGCCAAAGAGGAGTTCCCAAATTCATCTGAATAAATGTGTGCATTATACCATGTATTCATCTATGCACCTCAATATTCACTTTCTTCTATCTACTTTCAAAGATAAAAAATGAAGAAAATAAATTGAAACACAGGTTCAATAATATTTACTCTTTTGTTTACCATTGTGGACAACCAATCTAATATTATTGTGCTTAAATAAGGAGGTGAGACAAAATTTGAAATTTTTAGGACCAACATTATTATGGTGAAAGAAGGTTCTCTATTAATTATGATAGATTGAAAATATTATCTCCTTGTCTTTGTTTGCTAACTACATCAATTTGAGTTCTTGGAGAGGAAATATCATGCATTTAAGGATTTGAGGGAGAATAATAAATAGGATTGACTTCTTATAGTGTGGAAATAGATGATATAGGGAGAAACATGTTATTAGAAGTAATAAATTATTGAGTTGTCTTTTCTACAAGCTCTTTGGATTGCAAGAAGCTATAAACAAGAACTTATGAGATTGAGGGATTAAGAGAAGAGGAAATATTTTCACCCAACCTTTTTATCTTAAGCTTTAGATCCCTTCATGGTGGAATATAATTTTGTATAGTTTCTTGTTCTTATGCTTCTTCTATCACTATGATTTATCTACTTGGACCAGATTCATTTATTTATTTAAACATGTTGTTGTTTATAGAAACTACCAAATTCATCTTCTCTAAGAGGTGTAGGGAAATCAATATTCCCAACATGAATTCATTTACTCCTTAAACACTTGAGAGTCCTTTAAAGCACTACCCTTATTTTAATTCTAATGGAAATAAATTATTTATTATCCCAATGAATTATAGGTAGTTTTTCTTAAATTGTAATGACCTCCTTGTAAAAAATGGGATCCAACGTGACTTCATCATCTACCAATTACTTTGGTATTTTTTTTATGTCGAATTTGACTATCTATTTTAGGTAAACCATGAATAGCCTTGATTTTAACTATTTATTCATCATTAGAGTCCATCAAGTAATATTCAAAGTGTGAGAGATGTTGAAACAAAGGCCCAATATTATCTCTAATTAGACCTTTTATATGAAACACAAACCTATTTTTGATAGTTTTGAGATTGCAATGGGACATATATTGCTCCATTATTTTATCTTTCATTAATGATGGATTGTTAAGCATGGGATATACTGAGAGGGGGGGTGAATTAGTATATCATATATCTTAGAAATCATTTACTTAATTAAATTCCACTTAACCATTCATTCAAGATATGCAATAAAACTAAAAGAAATAGGCACACACACACACATAGAGAGAGAGAGAGAGAGAGAGAGAGAGAGAGAGAGAGAGAGAGAGAGAGAGAGAGAGAGAGAGAGAGAGAGAGAGAGAGAGAGAGAGAGAGAGAGTATATTTTTATGTGAAAACCCAAAATGGGAAAAAATATAGAGAATAATTTTGAGTATATGAAAGAGAACCAACTCAAATTACAAATTTCACAATCACCAACTTATAAGAGCACCAACCCCTTTGCCAAGCACCAACTCAACAATTATTTGTGAGCACCAACCCACAAGAGCACCAACCCATTGTAAAGATTTGTGAGCACCAAACCATAGGAGCATTAACCCCTCTTGTGTATAAAAAACAACTATCTCTCAATGTTTATTACTTAACAAATGATATAACTCTAAAATATCTCTTTCTATTCTCTCCTCTTCTCTTATATAAAACAAATACAAACCATGCACTCTCTTGCATATTACAAATGGCTTCTCAAGGATTTATTTATATCTTTCCAAATGACCTTTGTAATTAAACCTTTGTGTCCCTTCAATCCTCATGGAAAATGGTACGAAACTTGCATGACACTTCATATCCTTTCATTTATAAAGTCACATGGTGACCCTTCATGAGTAAATTCATCCTTTCCCCTTTTGTCTTTATCTTGGTGACCTTTCAAATTCCTTAAGGTGATTCTTCATAAAAAAATGTGCCATACCCTATTTTGTCTTCACTTAGTGACTCTTGGAATTCCTCAAGATGACTCCTCAATGTAAAATGCATCCCATTCCTCTTTTGTCTTTACCCCATAACTCTTTGACTTCTACATGGGCCCTCTTTTGACTTTTATTCAACCAAAAATATATTCATTAATATTAAATAAATATTAACACACATTATACAAGATTTGAATATTAAAAACACCATCAAATGCTATGGGGCCTTTATCACCAATTATAGACCTTTGACATCAATGACAATATTTCCAAAAATCTCCCCCTTTGTCATTGATGGCAATCTCAAACTAAAACTACCACATCCTAAAACTTGTGCTGCATATGCCAACCTACACATATTGCCATCTAAAAAACATACAGTAACTCCCGCTTATTATAGCATCCTATATCTTTTATATGTACCTATTTTTGCCCCTATGTTTACACCTATTTCTATTCTTCTCCCCATTTGACATCAATGGCAAAGGGCCTATTCTGGAGCTAAAACTTGGCTCCCCCTCAACTGATGTTGAGCCTCAATGGCAGGAAGTAAAATAAATTACTCCTAACTTCTCCCATAGATACTTGAATGTGTTTTTAAGTAGTGCCTTTGTGAAAATATCTATAATATATTTTATAGTATTGATATATTCCATCTTAATCTATTGATCTACAAACTTCTCTCTTAAGAAGTGATATCTAATAGAAATATGTTTTGTTTTTGAACGCATCATTGGATTTTTAGAAATATTAATATCACTTGTGTTGTCACAAGAAATAAAAATAGGTTCATCATATTTTACCTTAATATATTCCAAAGTTTTCTTCATCCAAAACACTTGAGTACAACACAATACCATTGCAATATATTCTAATTCAACTATAGAAACTGGTACTGAATTCTACTTTTTGCTTAGCCATGATACTAAGCTATCACCAAGGAAAAAATCTCCTCCACTTGTACTCTTTCTATCATCCAATAAACTTACCCAATCTAATTTGTCTAAGCAACCAAAGTGAAATCTCTGCTTGTGGGATAACACAATCCATAATCCAATGTCCCTTTGATATATCTAAATATTCTCTTTACCAACTAAACATGACTTTCCTTTGGGGCTGCCTAATATCTTACAACCATTCCTATTACATACATAATGTATGGCTTTGATGTTATAAAATATAAAAGACTACCAAATATAGATATATACAAATATTGATGTTCAAAAGGTGAATATTCATCCTTACTTACCTTATTCCATGTACCTATCGATGTACCAACTAGTGCACAATCCTTAAAACCAAACTTTTTCAACATTTATTTGGAATATTTACTTTGAGATATGAAAATTACTTTATCTGACTCAAAAAATTTCAACCTTAAGAAAAATGACAATTCTCCAAGCATAGACATCTCAAATTATTTTTTCATATCATCAAAAAATTCTTTCTTCATCTTTTCAATGTTTCCTCCAAAAATTATGTCATCAACATATACCATAACAATAAATTGATGCTCAAGTTCTATTTCAATTTAGAGATTTACTGTCAGTAAAAACTCTCTTGAAACCTTGATCTTGCAGGTACTTATAAAGTCTTGCATACCAAGCTCTGGGAGCTTGTTTCAATATATACAATGATTTCTTCCATCTATGTACATGGCTACTATCATTTGAGAGAATAAATACCTTAGGCTTCTCAATTTAGACTTCATCTTCTAGATTCCCATTTAGAAAGGTAGATTTGACATCCATCTGAAATATTTTTAAAATTTTAAATACTGCATATGCAAGAAACATTATAATAGCTTTTATCCTTGCCATTAGTGCAAAAGTTTCTTCAAAATATATTCCCTCAATTTGAGCATATCCTTTAGATACTAATCTTACTTTATTTCTATTCACTTCTCCATTTTGATTCAACTTATTTTTGTAGACCCATTTTATTACTATCACATTGTGATCTTTTGGTCTAGGTATTAATTCCCAACTATCATTATTTTCAATCTAATTTAATTTTTCATCCATTGCCTTAACCTAATGCTTATCATATCTAGCTTCTAAAAATGTTCTAGATTGTATTTTCAATAACAAAGAAAAATTAGCTTTCTCAAATTTAATTACCATCATTCTTCTGGTGTGAATTCCTTCATTTATGTCCCTAATAATGTCACTTTCATTATGATTTTCTAGACATATTTATATGGAGTTTTGGTGTCCTTTTTCTCCTTCTTCTCATCTTCATATGATTCTTCAAAATCTTCCTTTTTAATGATTTCAATAATGTCTATTGGTTCACTGATTATTTGTGCTCCATCTTCTTCTATCTTGACACTTGCACTTTTAACTAAATTCTTATTTTTTTTGTTATAACATTTAAAATCTTTACTTTTGAAAAAATAACCAAGAAATATACCTTCATTTTCTCTAGATTCAAATTTACCAAGTTTTTCATTGGTTCTCCTTATGAAGCATCTATTGCCAAAAAATCTAAAATAATCAATTTTATCTAGTTTGTCTTTCTATAGCTCATAAGGATTCTTGTCACTATTGACTCTTAATAATGTTCTATTCTAGATATGCACTATTGTACCAACTTATTCTCTCTAATATTTATCTAGTATCTTGAATTCATTTAGTATTGTCCTTGCCATCTCCTGAACTATTTTATTTCTCCATTAAACTACTCCATTTTGTTATGGAGTTATTATTTCCAAATAAAGTGTCTTGATTTCATGGTCTTCATAATACCTAATAAACTGATCTAACATGAGTTTTCCTCCTTGATATGATCTTAGGCACTTAATCTTCAAATTAGTTTCATTCTCAACTAATGCTTTGAAATGTCTGAAAGCCTCTAATTTTTTCTTTAAAAACATTACCCAAGTCATACATGAAAAATAATCAATAAGCAACATGAAATATTTTTGACATTGAGTACTTTGAGTTCTTATAGATCCACAAAAATTAGTGTGAACAAACTCTAACATCTAAGTGGTTGAGTATTCTTTTGTTTTAAACTGCCTTCTATCCTACTTCCCATGTTGATAAAGTTCACAAAGCATGTTGGATGGCTTTGTAATCTTTATAAGATTTATAATTGATTTCTTATTGCTAATGTTGACAAGATTATCAAAATTTATGTACCCCATTCTCCTATACCATATCTAAATTTATTTAATATGACTCAAACAACATCTTTGACCTTTGATGTCTGATAACGTATAAATTATTGTTTGTTTTATGAGCATCTACAACCAACACATCTGAATCTTTTCTCCTAATTTCATAACCTTTTGCATAAAACTTTAGTGTGTTCCCTTGATCACACATTTGACTTACACTCAAAATATTATGCTTAAGACCTTCTACATAATTTTCAATTTTAGTTCTACCATTATCCAAACTTAGTGTACCTTTTTTGGCAATTTTGGTGGTAGTATTATCTCTAAATTTCACTATGCCACCATTGATCTTCTTCAAGGTTATGAACTTGTTCTTGTATCCTGTCATGTGCCTTGAACATCCACTATCAATGAACCATAGATTTTCTTCATTTCTTGAATGCAAAGCTATCTATACCAACATAGACTTTTTAGGTTGTTTCTTCTTCCATGAACCCGTCTGACCTTTCTTCTTGATGAATGGAGCCTTGAAATTCTGGTCCTTATTGACTGACATGAACATGCTTCTACAATATCAGGCTATGTGTTTAAATTTTTTACACTTGTAACATATTATGGCCTCTTCATTAAATCCTAATAAAGGATCAAAGGAGATGTGGATTATGATTGACTTTGCATGAGTTGTGTTCTCTTTGTTTTTGAAATTATTAACCCTTTTTTGACATTCTACTTACTTATGACCATATCCATTACAATAAAAATAGTAACCATAAATATAGAACATGTTTGTGTATCTTTGACTTGATTGTCTTTTATAGCTCTGTTCTTTGTAGTCTTCATTATTTGAGATGTCCTCTATATTCTTAACTTCTTCCTTTTTTGTTTCCTCTTTCGTAAGAGATTTAGCATAGCTCTTTTTCTTTTCAAATCTAATACCTATATTATATTATATGATATTGATTTTTGGATTTCTATTATTTTATTTAATATATCAGTGTTTTTTGTCAAATTTTGAATTATTAATTGTTTTAACATTGATTTCTTTATTTGTTTTCTCAATATATACTTTTAAAGAAGCAATTTATATAACATACATTTCACATTCTTCACTTAATTTTTTCAACTATATCATTAGATATTTTTCATTGTATTTGGATTCTTCAAAGTGTGCTTATAGATCTTCAATTGTTTCCTTTGACTCCTTTGTATTTTTCTCAATCTGGAGCTTCAATCATCAATTCCTCTTCTCAAGTATTTTAACTCTTCTAAGGCATAAATGAGTTCTCCTTCTAGATTCACTTTGGCTTTATCCAATTCTTCTTCCTGATCATCTATACTTTTGATTGTGAAGGCATCTTCATGTATGGCCATGAATATAATATCTTCTTCTAAATCATTGATTCCATTATATTCAAATAGGCTAAGATCTTTAGAATATAAACTCTTCTTCTCGAATCCCTTCCTAAATTTTCCTTTGAAATTCTTCTTGTATGTAGACTTTCCTTCTTCATTGTCACCATTACCCTTATTTGGGCACTTAGTTACAAAATATCTAATCTTTCCACAATTAAAACATTTTAAATGTAATTTTCCTTGATATTTTATTATGACCTTTTTCTTCTTGTATATGAATATAGCTCCATTGTCATTTTCATCATTTCTAGAGCTATCACTTGATACTTGAATATTAGCCTTCTCTTTCTTTGATGTATTGAAAGTAACTTCTCTCTTTGAGGGTTTCTCTTATTTGGTCTGCATCTCATATGTCGTAAGAATACCATGTATCTCATCCATCTTAATCTTGGCTAAATTTTTCATCTCTTTAATTGTCAAAAATTTTGCATCATATCTCAATGGTAGATATCTCAAAACTTTTTGCACCATGATTGATTATTCTAAATTTTATCTAAGACATTGAATCTAATTAACTATTTAATCAACCTAAAAGGGGTAACTCACTATATTTTATTCCTCTTGCATCTTCAAATTCCTAAACTATATTTTGAAAGTCTAAAGCTTAGCTTAATGACCCTTTCTATCACCTTTGCAAATATCCTCAAGCTTTACCCAATTTTCATGAGAAGATTTACATTGCATAACTTTAATAAATTCTAATTCACATAAACCGCATAAAATATCATTTAAAGCTTTAGCATTATTTTCACTTTTATTCTTTTTTTGAAGTAGTTACAAGTGTCTGTGGCTCTTCAAATTTCTCTAGCATTGCTTACCAAATGTCAAATCCAAGGGCCATAAAATAAGTCCTCATCTATATACTTCAAAAAGTATAATTTTTACCAACAAAAAAGGTGCCTCATTTACGTAAAAACCTTCATGCGATATAGCCATTGTGCTTTCCCTAATCTACCTTCAAGCTGTAAAACTTTTTCGAAAAGAGCCTACTCTAATACCAATTGTTAAGCATGGGATATACTAAGAGGGGGAATTGAATCAATATATCATATATATTATAAATCTTAATCAAATTCCACTTAACCATTCATTGAAGATATTTAATAAAATTGAAAGCAATATGCACCACATGAGAGAGAGAGAGAGAGAGAGAGAGAGAGAGAGAGAGAGAGAGAGAGAGAGAGAGAGATCATATTTTTACATGGAAACCTAAAATGGGAAAAACCATGGAGAACAATATCAAGTATATGAAAGATCACCAAATCAAATTATAAAGTTTGCAAGCACCAACTTGTAGGAGCACCAACCCCTTTGCTAATCACCAACATAGCAATCATTTGTGAGAACCAACACATAGTAGCACCAACCTCTTTCAATGATTTATGAGTACCAACACACATGATCACCAACCCCTCTTATGTATTAAACACAACTATCTCTCAATGTTTCTGATTAAACAAATGATAGAACTCTACAATATCTCTTTCTATTTACTCCTCTTTTCTTATCTAAAACAAATACAAAACATGCACTCTCTTGCATATTATAAATGGGTTTTCAAGATTTTATTTATAGCTTTCCAAATTACCTTTGAAATTCACCCTTTGTTTCCCTTCAATCCTCATGGAAAATGGTGTAAAACTTGCATGACCCTTCATATCCTTTCATTTGAAAAGTCACATGGTGACCCTTCATGAGAAAATTTATCCTTTCCACTTTTATCTTTATCTTGGTAACCTTTCAAATTACTTAAGGTGACTCTTCATGGAAAAATGCACCATGCCCTCTTTTGTCTTCACTTGGTGACTCTTGGAATTCCTCAAGATGACTCTTCATGGGAAAATGCATCCCATTCCTCTTTTGTCTTTACCTCATGACTCTTTGACTTCTCCATGGGCCCTCTTTTAACTTTTATACAACAAAAAATATATTTTTTAATATTAAATAAATATTAACACATATTAACTAAGATATGAATATTAAAAACACCATTAAATTCTATGGGGTCTTTATCACCAATGCTAGACCTTTGACATCAATGACAATATTTTTAACATGGATAAGTGTACCTACCAATATAAATTATAAATTTGACTCCTGATCTAGGTATACTTGTCAAAGACTTGTGTGTTTCAACATTTTTTCTTGCTATATCCATTAATGCCCACTTATTAATGGCATACCATGGAGGCATGTATGGACTAAATTCACAACCATTGATCCTCAAATAGATAAAAGTATGGAATCTTATGAACTAAGTTCCCCATATGGTTATTTATGTGGAATCTTCCACTAATATCCTTGCATTGAAAATTTCTTTCTTTAATTTCAAATGACAAATTAAAGGAAACACTCATTTACCCTCCCAAAGTGTCAATTGATTTATTTCAATGCAAGTTGGGGATAAAAATCATATACTTTTATTTTTCAAAATTCACCCACTATATGCAATCTATCAAAATATATTTAACTAGTAAAAATGTAGACAAGATAAGAACTCATATAGAATTTTGATGTGACACTTACTTGTTTATGGTTCACATCATTGATTAGTTGTCCCTAATTGAAATATTTTCTATTCATGTGAATGATCCAAATGAACCTATACATCCATGTTTGAAAAAAATATATCTTTCTAGATCCCTACTATTTTGTGCAATAGTATTATTACATCAATTATTTCATTATTAATGTTAGATCTTGAAAGGTTCTTTGGGAGTCATCTAGAAGAGTGCCTTGACTTGATCAACCATCCATTATTGACTTATTTATAATTAAATATTATTATCATCCAAAAAACTTTGAAAGGACTCAATATTTAAATATATAAAAGGTCATCTATCTAGAAGATGCAACATACTATCTATGTGATCTAAAACTAAGATTTTCACTAATTCATTATCTATATCTCTCACTTTCCTATTATCTAAATTATAGTGTTCTACATGACCAAAAGAAATTCAGAAGATTACATTGAAATTAAAAAGGTTGTAGCTTATATACTCCACTATCAAAATACTTTAACTAAATTAGGTTTTAGGTACTACATTCTTTCTCTCCCAAAATTCATCTAAGTTAATATGACCTAATTTGGTATCTAAAATATTTTCCACATTGGATTATAATGGTTAAAGAGGCATTACTTAGTAAAACTGGTACTTCATACTTGATTTTTCTTTGTTTGGAGTTGGATTTTTTTTATTAGTGGATGAAGAAATAATTTTTTTAGGAAAATTTACATTCTGGAGATATCACACAATGATGGTTTATTTGCAAATTTTGATAAAATAAAATAAAATAAAATAAAAATATATATTTAATTGCACCTAAAAATTGTACTCACAACTTTACTTGTGGAAATTTGGTTCATTTTGACATCACCCTTTTTATGAGGCCATAGCATATTCATTAAGAAGCATGAGAAATATTGACCATTTTTGGTCACCTAGAACAATAGTGTCTAATTCATAAAGGGGATTTAGGATTGATTTCAAGATTCCAAGTTGGGTCTAAGTTTGGTAGAAGGAACCAAGCAAAAAATAATGTAAAAAGACTTAACAAGTTCTCAAATTTTAACCTTAATATTTTGTTTCAAGTAACTAAATCTCTAGGAAAATTATTAGGAAAAATTAATGGACAAGTCAAAACTCTCATTCTGAATAAAAATGTTGAAAGATTCATAGAAATTGGTCATATTTTGGCCTTCAGTAAAATTATGCGAAGTAAAGGGCCCAAACAAAATGTTGAAGGCTTCACAAGAATGTCCAAATGTTTTATCTTTGGGAAAATTATTTTGAATAATCATCATTAATTTTATTTTAAACATAAAATTTGAAGACAAATTATCTGAGTAGAAAGACCAAGCAAGCAAAAGTTATGAAATAAGCACTTTGACATAGTTAATTTCAGGCATTTTTTCCTAGTGACAATTTCAAGGGCATTATGTTAAATTTGATGGGCCCTGGGGAATATCCTAATGGTTTCCCAAGTTTTCAATAGAAATAGGGCTCTGGTCTAAACCTCTCAGTGCCATGCAATAGTCATTCATAGATCTTGATGAGTCTAGCCCCTTTTCAAATCATTTCAACACTTTGTTGATTCTTCAAAACAAAATCCCTGGTGCCACACGCCACTCTCCCAATAGTCTTAGGATTATTCAAAATGCAAAAGAATTAGTTTATTTTCTTTAAACATTTATTGATGAGGTAATGACATCAACAAAATATCATGAAAATGAGCAAGTGAGATGATTTCATGCGTCATAATCCTAGTGACTTAACAACCTAAAATCATCCATATAGTTTAAAACCCTCTATGTTAGTGGGTTAGTAAGATGATTCCATGTAGTGAAATCCCACTACTCCACTCTCCCTAAGATTTTTGTAAAACCTAGAGAGATTTCAAATCTATGGGCTAACTAGTGAGTGGCATGGCACCCTATTTCAATATCTTGTTGCTATAAAACCCTAGGGAAGTCTATGCAAATAGAAAAATGAGTTACAGCTCAGGTTAATGGGATGTTTCTATGTAATGAAATCTTGTTGATCCAAATTTCCATAGTGGTTCATGAAAATTTATAAGTGCATCAAGGTAGTGAGTGAGTGAGACATTACCACATGGTAAAATCTTTATTCATCACATGATAATAGTTAACATTGTATTTGAATTCTTGAGTAAACATCTGAAAGAGTGAGAATCAACCATGTGGTAGGAACATAAGAATTGAGGACATGTTGGCTACACAACAAACAATTTATGAGCCTTAAATTTTAAATATGGCATGAAGATATACTAAGAGTAACATTGAAGGTTAAAATTATGGAATCAATATAAATATTCTAAGGTAGTAATTTGATGAGATCTATAGTTGTAGTTTTGCACATGAAGCCTTTTAAATGGAGTTATAGTAGTTGAGTAATTAAAGATTGATTATTTCATAACTAATTAAATGAAGATATAAAACTAATAAGATAAAATTAAGTAAATATTAGGCATATCTCAAAGACATAATTAGGATCCCCTAGTAATTTTGGCCATCCATATCTGCTTATAAAGAGATTATGTGTCTCAATTTTTTATATCACTCTAATTTTTTTAGCTACATTTTGATTGTAATTAATGACCAATGGGCTTCTCATTGCATATAAAATCCTATGTCTTACATTGTAAAATGGTCAAAATTTATTTAGAATAACAATTCTGCCAAAATTTTCCCTTTAGGAGCCTCTTAACCACTTGAGCCTTGCATCTTAATGAGAATTGAGATCACCTCCCTTTATTTTCTTACATTATGTGTGTATTTATTTGGTTTGTCGATATTTGTACTTGGATAATCTTAATCCCTCTCATTTTTTTCCATTCCTTCGCATCTCTTTTCAAAACTTGAATCTCATTTATAGATTGTATGATATGCACATTGTTACACCCAACATTCTCCTTTTTTTAAAATAAATAGTGGACCCATTTTTTTAACTTCTAACTTTGATTATTGATCTTATCTTCTATATGTTTTTGAAAATTCTTGAATAGAATTGCTTTTTAGTATTTATACCTAAAATAATTTAGCATCGTATCTTCAATATTTTGATGAGCTAACTCTATTAATGCCTTTTTGGGATTTTAATTTGAACTGTGTGAGTTTTCAAGATTTTGTTTATGTAGAGGAAATATTTTAGAGATCTTATCTTTGGGTTTTTTACTGTCTAAGGCTTTTGTTGTGGACATTTTATCTAACAGGTTTGGTTTTTAGGTATTATTTTCTAAGAATTTATTAGGAACTTGATTTTTTTATACTTATTCATTTGATATTATTATTCAACATTTGTTTCTTTGGGGTTTTGGTCACAGACATTTTGTCTAGAATAATTTCCCCAAAATGAGTTATCTTTTATCATACTTATCTTTTGTGGACTTTATGTTGTGGGCATTTTGTCCAGTAGACTTTTCTTGTGTAATTTTTACCATGGAAATTTTGTCCAATAGATCCTAAGATTTTTATAAATATGTTACAAACTTTTGGCCATGGACATTTTGTTTGACAAAAAATAGGTCTTTTGGATTTTTGTTATGGATATTTTGTAAGGACTGATCCCCAACACAAAAAACTAAATACCTGACTACCAATAATAATGAAAATACTTTCTATACTTAGCCAAATAAAGCTAAAATACTTCCTAATAAGAATGTTAAAATCACCTACCAAATAGAACTAATGAATTTTAACTATGCAGGAAAATATAAAAGAAGTTAACATTGGGCATTTATATCACCCTAATAGGTACTAAATGTGAAAAGCCTATATATGCAACATGCAACCATTGAAGTCTTCATTACTTTTGAACAAACTTTCATTATAATTCTACTACTCCTCTACATGATAAAGAAACCTAGTGACTAATTGTGAGTATAATGTGTAAAAAATAATGACTAGTGAAAGCTTAATTTTATCATATAACATATAGAGCGTGTATGAGGAAATTATAGGAAATGAAGACTACATAAGAAATAATGGCATATTCATCTAGACAATTCATAGGAATAATCCCACCATCATCCTACTCAATTAAATATTCTACTAATTTCATGGATATAGTCTTTGATACTACCCTATTTGATAATAGGTATGAAAATTATTCATAGTTATGGGACATAGTGGATTCTATGGATATATTTTAATTAGATGACAATATGTCTCTTTATAATCAACTGTTCATCGATGATTTATTGGAATTAAAATGATAAATATTATAATTTATTATTACCAAGCTTGAGGTGATGCCATGCATTGACCTCCTACATGACTTGTTATTCATAGGCAAGGTCATGCAATTTTCCTTACTTCACCATATTATAAATCCTATAGTTGTGGCTTACATTTCAAGGGCTGACTTTTAAAGATACTTGTCCTTACCCACACCTAATTCATAATTTTACAAGCACAAATTGGTGTAGTGGAATGTAGATAATATAATAGAGAAGGTGTTATCATCATGGCTACTCCCCAACAAGACCATCACATTAAAAGGAAAGAAATTGAAGGATTCTACTCCATTAACAAATTTAGGATGGGAATATACATTAGTATGGCACTACTAAATAAACTCTATAATATCTCAAGCATTCAATTTCTCAATTTGGATTGGGTGATATTTCTTCACATGATGTTGATCAGTGATACGACATTCACATTGGGAGAGTAGTTTCCATTTGATGGAGTAGTTGATCCACAAGGACAAGTATCCCATGTTTATGGGCCATATCTACATGATGCCCTATTTGTTATATGCAATAATGGGACTTTCTACAAGGTTCTTATTGAGATATGGATCCTAACCATTGATTTTATTAAAAATAGGATTAGTGACCATTTTAAGTTCATGCACATATATGCTTACATGAAAAACATGGTGAATATTGATGAGGATGTTTATCCTCAAGTTTGGCAAGACATCCATAGTTTACCAATGCCTAGGTTAAGAGCAAACATTATGAAAATACTTGTTGAGAAGGGTGATTCCTTCATGATACGAGAAAATTGGGTTGATCCCATGTGCCGTCTAAAATATGTTCTTGATAAGGTGGCAGATCAATAAATTATTATTTAGTTATGGTGGAGCATAGAGGAGGTTTTTTTATAGTGAAGAGAGCCTCAATCTTTGGCTACCACATAGTCATTGATCAAATGGTTTACACCATGAGAAATCACATTGGAGCGGTAGGTGGAAAGAATAAGATTTATTATTTTCCTACACTTCTACATAGGGGTTTGGATCCTCATAAGCTCACCCAAAATCATATATAGAAATTCAATATTCCCTATAGCCATGAACCTTATTCTTATGATTTTTTATTTTTGAAGGAAAATAATGATTATGTATTGTAGAGAGAAATGATTTTTGGATTGAAGGAGGATCATTTGAGGATGATCCAAAAAGAGCCTACCATATCTATAAGAGAATTGGATAGTAGGAAGTCACTCTTCCAGGGATGGACCCATTAATAGTTATAGAAGGGGTAATTCACATAACAATTAAAAGACCAAGTAAGATCCTCATCATAGTGACTCCCCTTCCAACTAAAAATGAAGGCTATAAATAAGGAACTTAGGGTAATTGAACCAAAACCTAGGGGAGAATAGGCTAGAGACCACATAAATTTGGAACCTAATGAGGAAGGGCAAGCACAAGAAGAGCCAACTACCACCATAATTTAAATGACTATAACTACCCTCTAGGCATAAGTTCTTAAGCATGAGATATACTGAGAGGTGGGGTAAATCAGTATATCGTATATCTTATAAAACTTTCCTTTAACTAAATTCCACTTAATCAAACATTCAAGATTTGCAATGAAACTCAAACAATAAACACCACACAAGATAGAGAGAGACACCAGATATAGTGTGGAAACCCAATGTGGGAAAAACCACAGAGAATAATCTAAAGTATATGAATGAGCACCAACCCAAACAATATTCACAAGCCAAACTTGCAAGAGCACTAACCCCTTTGTTGAGCACCGACCCAATAACTATTCATGAGCACCAACCCACAGAAGCACTGAACCCCTTTACCGAGCACCAACTCAGCAACTATTCGTGAGCACCAATCCACAGGAACACAAACCACTTTGCCGATCACCAACCCAACATCAGTTTGTGAGCACCAACCCACAAGAGCACCAACCCCTTTACTGAGCACCAGCCCAACAATAATTCATGACCACCAACCCACAGGAGCACCAACCCCTTTGTGTATACCACACACCTATCTCTCAATTTTGCTATATCAACAAATGATAGTTCAATACAACATCTCTTTCCTCTCTCTCACCTTTGCTCTTCTAAGCAAGATATAACAAATACAAATCATATTCATCTCTCATAATTGCTCTTCTAATCTAGATATTACAATATCAAATCAACCTCTATATTCCATATTACAAATGGCTTTTCAAACCTTTATTTATAGCTTTCTAAATGACCTTTGGCCTTCCCCCTTTGTGACCCTTCAATCCTCATGGAAAATGGTGCCAAAATTGTATGACCCTTCATATCCTTGCCTTTGAAAAGTCATGTGGTGACCCTTTATGGCCAAAAACATCCTTCCCACTTTTGTCCTTATCTTGGTGACTTTTCGTATTCCTCAAAGTGTCCCTTCATGAGAAATTGTGCCCTTACTCTTTTGTCTTCACTTGGTGACTCTTGGAATTCCCCAAGATGACTCTTCATGGGAAAATGCATCCCATCCTTATTTTGTCTTTACCCCATGGCTCTTTGACTTCTCCATGGGCCCTTCTTTTGTCTCATATGCAACCAAAAATATATTCATTAATATTAAATAAATATTAACTCACATTATCCAAGATATATCTATTACAAACAATATTAAATGTAATGGGGCCTTTATCACCAATAATGCTAGGCCTTTGACATCAGTGACAATATTTCCAACAATCTCCCCCTTTGTCATTGATGGCAACCTCAATCTTGAAACTACCACATCCTATAACCTACACATCTTGTCATCTAAAAACATATAGTAACTCCCCCTTACTGTAGCAACCTATATCTATTCCTTGTACCTATTTTCTACACATATACCTATACCTGTTATTCTCCCCCTTTGACATCAATGGCAAAGGGCCTACTTAGAGCTAACACTTAGCTCCCCCTCAACTGATGTTGAACATCAATGGCAAGAAGTAAAATAAATTACTCCCAACTCCTCTTATAGATCTTTGAATGTGTCCTTTGATTGTGCCTTTGAGAAGATATCTAATAATGCATATAAATCTTTACCTATCCTTTGAGAATCTGCAATCAACTCTTTTAAATATTTTCTTCTAACCTCCAACCTTTTGCATGAAACTTTAAGGTGTATCCTTGATCACATATTTGACTTAAACTCAATAGATTATGCTTAAAAAAAATTCTTAGCTTTGGTTCTACTACTATCTAAACTTAAAATACCTTTTTCAGCTATCCTGGTAGTGGTTTTATCTTCAAATTTCACTATGCCACCATTGATCTTCTTTATTATTATCTCTTGTCATATGCCTCAAACATTCGCTATCAACGAACCATGGCTAAACTTTATTTCTTACATGTAAAGATGTTTACACTAACATAGAATCTTCAAGTTGCTTCTTCTGCCATGAACATGTCTGAACCTTCTTCCTAATGAATGGAACTTTGAAACTCTGATCCTTCTTGTTGATTAATGGAGCTCTAAAACTCTGATCCTTCTTCATTGAATGTGCATGAGTATTCTTTTCCTTATTTCTGAAACTGTTAGCTCTTTTTCAACATTCTAATTTCTTATGGCCATAATGATTTGAAACACTGCATATGCAAGAATCATTCTAATAGCCTCAAACCATAATACTAATGCAAAATTTTCTTCAAAAATCTATTCCTTCAAAAGATATAAAAAATAATCTACCAACTCACTTTCTTGTCATGCAACATACCCAAGACCCAATAGCATCCACCATGCTTCAATTATTATTAAAAGTGTCTCCTTGAAGCCTAGAAGAGACACCCCACATAAAAGGGTCCTAGAAACAAATCTCAAGAGATTCCCACATCTCCTCTGTTTCTTCCTTAATCTTCTTGTGTTTTTATTTTAGAGTCTGTTTAAGCATGTCTAGCCTTTTTGACTTACTAACCTTATCATTTATGATGTTTTTCATCTTATCAACTTTTGCAACTATCTTATCTTGACAAATCTCATGCTCAAATGTGACAAGAGATTCTGCACAATCCTTCCTATCTAATCCTTTATCTATTATAACAAGTAATTCATTTTCACTTTTAAACTCAACCTGATCAACCTTTACTATTTTAGGTCTCCAAACTTGAATTTATTTTTCTCATATTTTCTAGGGGTTTTATAACCTTTGACATACTTTGAAGATATCTTTACTTTATTTTGACATAATTTAGCAATATGGCCAACCTTATGACAACAAAAGCAAACAATATTTCTCATACCTTTTTCCTGAATGTGATTGAGATCGCCCTTTGACTGATTGCTTCTCCTCATACAGTATCTTGCCCTATGACCAACATGATGATAAAAAAACAATAGCCATGAAAATAATTTGAAAATTTAAAAGCATTGGGCTGCCTAATCAGCTTCTTTGATTTGCCTTCAAAACCTACATCCTTCTTTCCTTGGTCCAATATTTCATGATCTTTCTCAACCTTGATTATAAGCTTCTCATGATTATCCTTTAAAGAACCTAACTCATCCTTCAACTGATTACACTCTTCTTCTTTTGATATTAAAATTGAATTTCCAACCTCTAAATAATTCTTAAGATCCTGAATAAATATCTTATTTTCTTTTACTTCTATAGCCAACTTAGAATCCAAGATACACACTATTTCCTTAAGAGCCTCAACCACAGATTTCAACTCTTGATTCTCCTTCTTTAGCTGCTTGGTTATCTTATGCTATTCTTTGATCTACCTTTATGCTATTAAACCCTTTCTGAAGTAACTTACTCTAATACCAGTTGTTAAGCATGAGATATACTGAGAGGGGGGTAGGGGTGAATCAGTATATCATATATCTTATAAAAATTTCCTTTAACCAAATTCCACTTAATCAAACATTCAAGATATGGAATAAAATTCAAAAAATAAACACCACACAAGATAGAGAGAGACACCAAATATAACATGGAAACCCAATGTGGAAAAATCCATGGAGAACAATCTCAAGTATATGAATGAGCACCAACCCAAATAATATTTGCAAGCCAAACTTGTAGGAGAACTAACCCCCTTGCAAAGCACCAACCTAGGAACTACTCATGAGCACCAACCCATAGGAGTGCCAAACCCCTTTGTCAAGCACCAACCTAAAAACTATTCATGAGCACCAACCCACAGGAGCACCAACCCCTTTTCCAAGCACCAACCCATCAATAATTCATGAGCACCAACCCACAGAAGCACCAACCCCTTTGTGTATACCACACACTTATCTCTCAATGTTGTTATATCAACAAATGATAGTTCAATACAACATCTCTTTCCTCTCTCTCACCTTTGCTCTTCTAAGCTAGATATAACAAACACAAATCATATTCAACTCTCACAATTGCTCTTCTAAGATAGATATTACAATATCAAATCAACCTCTCTCTTCCATGTTACAAATGTCTTCTCAAGCCTTTATTTATAGCTTTCCAAATTAACTTTGGCCTTCCCCCTTTGTGACCCTTCAATCCTCATGGAAAATGGTGCCAAACTTGTATGACCCTTCATATCCTTGCCTTTGAAAAGTCATGTGGTGACCCTTTATGACCAAAAACATCCTTTCCACTTTTGTCCTTATCTTGGTGACTTTACATATTCCTCAAAGTGTCCCTTCATGAGAAATTGCACCCTTACTCTTTTGTCTTCACTTGGTGACTCTTGGAATTCCCCAAGATGACTCTTCATGGGAAAATGCATTCCATCCCTCTTTTGTCTTTACCCTATGGCTCTTTGAATTCTCCATGGGCCATTCTTTTGTCTCATATGCAACCAAAAATATATTCATTAATATTAAATAAATATTAACTCATATTATCCAAGATATATCTATTACAAACAATATTAAATGCAATGGGGCCTTTATCACCAATAATGCTAGACCTTTGACATCAATGACAATATTTACAACTTAAGTTGCCACATTTTTAGGGGTAGAAATAGGAACAATAACTAATTTAAGCTATTAGGGATCCTCCTCATGGCCAAAGACCCCTATTGTCTACACCAAGAAACCTTAGACCCCTATAAGTAGTCCCATAGTTGAGTTATCTTAAAGTTTACCTAATGGACACCAACAATTAGAAGTGATAGAGTTAAAGGTTATGGACTTAGAAGGATAAGATGAATCTGATGAGGAATTTGAGCTAGAATAGGATAAATAATTAATCCTTGAAGTAGATAAATGTAAACTAGTTGTGCAAGACTCCCTAGGTACCTAGTTTGTTGAGTCTATTTCTTTGTCTAGTGTTCCTATTCCCATGTTTGGTACTATTTCTATTTTCTTTTTTTTAGGAACCCCCAAGGTGTAAGTTCCTAATTCCACCTCTAATAATTCATTTTCTACCACTTCATTCATATAGTTCCCCTTTATCACCCCAAAGGTTGAGAAAGATGTTTCTTTTACCAATTTTTTTGTCATCTCTATTGATCCACTATTCAGTTTCGTCATGGCTACCTATTTTTTCCCTCCTATCAATACCACTATTTAAATAATGAAAAATAATAAGGCATCTAGGAAGGTGGAGATAGCCATGGCCACCCCATAGTTCCATGTTCAATCCACTCAAATCACCCTTCCCATGCCATCATACACTACTTTTGAGGAAACCATTATGAAAATTTTAAGTAGAGGTAGGAGGGATAAACCCCAAATTATCATAGTCCACCCCCTCTCCCAATTTTGAGGATTGGATTGGTCTAAGATCATTCGGCCCTTCTTGATTGACACCTTTGGGTAGGCATCTAAGAAAAAAATAGTAATTAAGGAAGAGAGGTTGTAGCTATAGCCACAAAGGAAATAGATAGCAGTGAGTTAAACATCCCTCTTTGGGACATGGATTTGAGAAGAAAGACCTCCTCGTTAACTAGCTTTTATTTTACTGAGATCCCCTTCATCACCTCTCTTTTTTATAAGCCAACTAGAAGCATATAGAGGGTAAAGAAGAGGAAGCTAGAGGATGAAAAAGATAATGAGTTAATTTTTGAGGAAAGACAAGGGGTCTTATCCCTCACAAAGAGGTATAATAGACAACCAAGATAGTCCCCTTATATTAAAAACATCAAATAACTATTTGTGGCACACAAGGAAGCCATTGTGGCCATTCATGAAGGAATATAAATGGATAGGTAGGAGCTGGAGGTTGAGGTAACACAATTGAAAGAATAGGCCAAGACCATGCACATACTAGAAGGAATAGAGGTAAAGGTTAAAGATGTAACCTTGAGATGTTATAATTAATTAAAATCTCTAGGATTTATGTAGGCTAAATTGGACCCACACATCAATAACACTAATGATTTATTCAATTTTTTGAAGAAGAACAATAATAAATTCAAGATGTTGGTTGAAAATATAGGCAATAAGGCTTACATCCATTTGGACCTAAGGATACCACTTGAGGCATCTGATGTCATTAAAATGGTAGTCATAAGAATAGAAGAATCTCAAGAATGGATAAAATTAGTTAGGGCTTTACTCCCTAAGTATTAACAACATGAGACCTAGGTTATGTAAATTTTAAATGATCTGAATTTATCTAAAGTGAAGGACACCACAGGAAAATTAATTAGCAAAATCAATTTTAATCAATTCATATAGGAAGTGATAAATAAGTTCAAGTAGAGTCTACAAGGCCTAGCATTGGAAAATATAGAATATTAATTAAGTACCTTTAGGAATAAGGTTATTGAGGTGTAAATCTTCAAGAATAAATTCCAACTGACCAAGGTAGAACATGCAAAGCTTCTCGATCAAGTCAATAGGATTCACCAACCATCACTACTCAAAATAGATATCATTTAATTGTATAATAATGTTGTAGATAAGTGTTACAAAAATAATTAGGCAAATAAAAATAAATCTCAATTTGATAATTCTACTGGCACATCAACATCTACATTTTCTACTTCTACCATTTTAACCACTACACCAACCAAAGTACATGCAACTATTCATATGATACAACCTTGAAAGGCTAGATTTTGTACATGGGTAGTTTTCTAATAACATATATATGTGATAAATATATTTGTAGTTCTCTTGTAGTTCGATCTATAATTGTAAAATTACCTTTTTCTTTGTATAAATGAACATATTGCATGGTTTTGTAAAAGGCTAACTTAGAGTAATTAACAACTATAAGTCAATTCTTATATTGTTTTGACCATTGTTAGAAATCATGTTCTAACTACCACTTGTAATTAATTTTACATGAACTTGGAGGATGAGGTTACCCATTCCCCAAGTCTATTTAAATAATTGTAATCCATGGTTCAAATTTTTTAGAAAAGTTTAAGTAAATAGGAACAAAGCAATTTTGCTTGTCCACTCATGTGTTGGCATATTTTCTTTCCCCTGATTATGTAATTTGATTATATTTATTTGATTGTATGATTCAATAATCCTTAGTGTGTAAAATTTGATAATGGGTTATTGATTATCTTAACTAATATATCAGTCTTAGATGTGCAAAAAATATTGAATGATTGGTAAAATACATTGGTTAGGATACTTAAGTTGGTTAATTCATAATTTTGAGTGTGTATGAAGTGATTTATTTATGAAATTTTATGTTAGTGTGCAATAGCTACCTTATATACCTCACTGATCTTGATCCATAATTTTTGATTAAGAGTATGAAAATGCTACCTAAAAGGATCAACCATTGACTGAGGCCCATGAGTTCCCTATATCAGCATCTCCCTAGAGTTAATATTTGTTTCTGAATATGTGTGTGTAATAGATGCAAACAAGAGGCATAGGTTTTGAATGCAACTTTTCCACTTAGGAACCATAAAAGGAAGTGATTTATAAAAACCACGAAGATTTATTTTTTCTATTACCCTTCCCTCATTTCTGAGTTTGTTTTATGACCTACCCATCTTATATTAAGAAATAAACCATCCATCCAAACCATATAGATTATCACTTCATTTTAGATACCACACCTCCATCTATAAAACCTTGTCAACAACTTGTATGCCCTACCAACCATTCCATCAATAAGTTGTTAAGAACACATACCTACAACTCATGCCCTAGAGTGGAGCTCACTTTCATAGACATCCTAAAATGTTAGAGGTTACCTCATTATCTATGATGTGAATAAAATGGTATCAAAACACACATAGGTTTATACATGCAATATCAGTGGATCATTTGTTGTCCCTCTTAGTGTTATATTGTGTCCTAAACCATCATGAAAATTACTTATGTAATGAAATCATTTCAATATTAAGTATGCATGATATTTCCTTGTTATTTGAGATTTATTGTGTGTTATTCAAAGCTTATAGAGTGGTTCTATCTAGTCTTGGTGCACCACCATTATTTCCCTTTCAACATTTGTTCTCCCTTTTCCCCAATAGATTTTAGACATAAGATTAGTTGTAGATTTATTTTTAGCTCTTTTAGGCCTACATGTGTATCCTAAATCATATTCATTTAGGTTAAAAGGAATCCAAAATTCTCTATAGGTTCATCTTAAGGAGTGTGAGTGTCCCACACCTTGGAAGACATTCTCATTATCTCATTAAACTATATTCCAATTCAATAGGTGCAAGGTTTTAGTGATAATAGTTTTTTGGCATATTTGGTGGGAGCAGTATAAATATTTATCCAAGAGATTAATATTTTTATTTGATAATAGTGTTGAAGACACTCTTCAGATCACTTGGTGACTTTAATTATTTCTAGTTTGCAAATATCAGTGCTCCATCTATATGCTAAGACAAAATAGATCCTCTTCAAGACATATTATTTTTCATTCTATTGAATTGTATTTACCTTATATAAGAATAAGAGTTAAAAAAATCCTCATCTCATATTAAGAGAGCCAAAAATTTAAGGAAGTCTTGCCTAAGAGCTCAGTCTACCCCTCCTTTTGGTAGACTTCCCCTAACTAAAGGAAGGTCATTTCCTATCCCCTTCATGGTTTCCCAAATAAATTATTTGTTTTTTCCCTTTAATTGAGGAATTCCTTTGTCCCTAACTCAATATGATGATATTTTATTTTTAGTGCCTAAAATTTTATCACACTTTATTGGTGAGAATGTAACCACCCATATAAAATGCATACAGGATATTGTTAACATATACCCAGTCTAAAATTTTGATGAATAATGTAATTTTTAGGCTACTCACATATTATTCAAAATTAAAATCCATCCAATGGTATAGGAGTCTAACACCTAACTCTATTTACATTTGGTACAAGCTAGGACAAAAATTATGTAAGCAATTTGAATAAATGAGTGACCACCTATCTACCACCATTAAAAGAGCCCCACATGAGCTGATGGTGGATTTTAACTTTTTATTATAGAGTATCTAGAACATAATATCACCTATTTTCAAGCCATATCCAAATACTATGTTTTTATTTTATCTAAGGGCTCTAAATAGTGATATAGCTATAATAGTCTAATCTATGGGAGGAGGACTACTCCCTGATACATATGACATTATTTTTAGGGATGAAAATTATTTAATTTAATATTTAAATATTTATCCTAGATATCCCATGCCTCTCTTTCCAAAACCACCAACCATTCAGCCTATTGCTCAAACTATATTGGTTCCTATCCCTATCACATCCAACCCACCAGATACATCTATGCTCCTCCTAGTTAATTACATGAAGTTAAGTCATTGATATAAAGTTTTGGGAATGATATGGTAGCCTTAAATAGGTATAATTACCAACATTATAAACCTTACCATCCATTTAATCATTCCTACTAACACGACAAATTGTCTTATCAAATTAATGCATAAATCCAAGGCCAACTCACTTACTTTAGATAGCCTAATTTGAAAAATGACTATACTATTAGTACCTATATATCCCTTGATCCCATTTAAGATAATATATAACAAGATTATGATTGGTGATTTCTCTAAAATCAACTACATAATCAAATTGCCTACACAAATGGAGTGTTAAATCAATCTTTGAGGGTGCAAAGTATATCATACCCTCATGAACAACCAAAAGAATCAAATTCATATAGGAAAGAAGTCCATGATGAATCCCAAATTCAAGTGGATGAATCCACTTTGGTAAATTGGTAAGATAATGACTTTATTAGCATAAATCAAAACCAAGTGCTAGATATAGTCAACAATCTAGTGGCTTATAACATTAGTTTTAAAAGAAGAATAATGGAAATCAATAATCCTTCTTTAGTAATCCAATCCTCTACTTCAAAAAATCCATGTGAGTTTTTTAAATAAAATATGACTCATAATGCCATCAAATAACAAATGAATCAACCTATTCATAAGGATAATCAGCCACAATATATTAAATACACTAAGGAGCAGGTTATTATCCCAAAGTTTCAATTGAAAGGGACTCAAATTCCCTTCAACATAGTGGAACAAATGAAGAAAACAACATTGAAAATGGATATGTCTTTAGACCTATCCATTCCTTCCCAAAGTAATTTTTTATAGGAAGCATTGAAGATATTTCATATTCATGAACTAGTAAAAGTCTCTTCAGCTATTTCCACAAGCTTGTGTCAACCAAAAGGAGAGACTAGAAAAATCAGAAATCCACCACCATTATATGTCTCATTGATCATAGGTAAGCACCTTGTCCAAAATTGTATAATTGATTTAGGTGCAAGTAGCTCTATCATGCCCAAGAAGATAGTTTATATACTAGGTATATAGTATACCCCAATTTTAAAAAGAGTCATTTAGATAGATGGAATAATTTCCAAAATTGTAGGGGCTATTAAAGGCTTAAATATTAACTTGCATGCATGTATTATCCTATCAATTATCCATGACATATTTGTTATATACCTACATCCCTTTTTTCTATTTGTCTTTCAAGATACTTAACTATAAAAATGGGTAGGTATTTGTCATATAATTGGTCACAAATGTTGTTGAGGTATAGATATGGTACCAAGGTGACCATCAAATCGAAGCCTATTTTTAGATATCATATAGAGGCATACTCATCCAATCCCATCAATATTAACTATATAATGTATGATCTTGAATATAGTTCAATCATGCATGAGACTACCACACCTCTACAGGATGTCCCAAAAGTAGCACTAGATAATTAGGCTAATGAGAATTATGGATATGATTATATGATATTATGGATCAAATAGGGCTAGGAAATTACTACATCATTGAGGATGACTCTATTACACTAAACCTCATATAAATTCAAGAAGACCTTAAAGTAATATGACAACTATATTTTAATGGCTTTAAAAGTAAAAATTGTTTAAGCATAAGTGTTATGATTATTTCACCTTGAAAGGAGGAATATTTTCATGTATATATGTTATATTTTAGCTACACCAATAATGTGGTTGAATATGTGGTGCTAATTCAAGGCCTCTAATTGGTATAAAATAAAGGAATTAAATTTATAAAAGTGTTTTGGGATAATGATTTAGTTGTAAGTTAGGTGAGAAACTAAAATGCATCTAAAAATAGCTTGTTAAAGGCCTATAAACACATAATTTGTGACCTTATTTAAATATTTGATTCTTTCAACATACAAGTTATGTTGAGGAAGCAAAATACTGATCTAGATAGGCTTGACATAGTAGGATCTAAATACAAGCTCTATTATTTTTATGAGAGATTAAATATAATATGTCAAGCTTATAATTAGGCCTATAGTTCTTGATAATGATTCAAATCAGTAAGTGTTCGATAATGGTGAGTAGATCATCAATTTTATAAAAGAGGAGGTAGAATTTCTAACAAAAACTAGTCAAGGATGTAGACGTAGTATGAGGATTAAATCATCCAAGTCAAATGAGATAAGATACCCATAAGACTAGTCACACTAGAGAATATCTTAAAATTTGATGATCATCTCAAAGGTGATAAGAAAACATAATAGTGAAGGAGGAAATCTTCAAGTTAAAAGACATGTCTGATAACAAGGTCATTAAAGTTTATAAGGTATGATCCCAATCTCAAATCAAATAATTCATTAATATAAGTAAAAGGTATGAGATATATTTGCATGGATCTATAAATACCTCATAGTCTTTGATCTAGGATTATCCCAATGTATGATGGATCTTGACCCTAATACTAGGTTAGTTAGGAAGAAGCAAAGCCCAATTAACCCTAAGCTTGAGCCCTTAATGCATAGGGAGATCTCAAATCTCATTAAGCTAAACATAATATTTATTATCAAACATTCCTCATAGGTGGCCAATCTAGTTCTAGTATGCAATAATAATGGATAAATCTACTTATGCTCAGAAGTTAGGGACTTGAAAAAAATTTCCATATAATATCACTACCCCCTTATTCTAATGGAGAAAATTATATAAATAGTCACAAGTGAAAAAAAAAATTCACTTCTAGATGGTTATTTAGGATATAACTAGGAGCTTGCATAAGAGTGTGATCAATTCAAGACTGCATTCACCACTAGTTGGGGTACCTTCACATACCAAAGGATGCTCTTTGTCTTGACAAATGTAGGAACTACATTCCAAAAGGACATGGATATGGATTATAAGGGACTCCTCAACAACATCATCTTGGTTTATCTTGAAGATAACTATTTTCTTAAAGTGCATGATGGATCATTTGGGTCATCTACAAAAAGTCTTTGAAAAATGTTTAGAGATTGGGATCTGTCTAAACCCAAACAAGTTCATATGTGTATTAAAAGAAGGAAAACTTTTGGGATACATCATATCCAAAAATAGACCCATGATTAACCCCGATCAATTCAAATCATTTCTGTCGCTCCCTCTCCTAAGTCACAAGAAGGGTCTTCAAAGCTTCTAGGGGAAAATAAACTTTGTCAAAAGGTTTATGAAAATTTTTACAACTTTGGTCAATCCCTTCATAGTAATGCTCATGAATAACACTATCTTCAACGAGAGCCAAGAAGGCTAAATTAGTTTTAATTCCATCAAACATGCCATCATAAAATATCCTTCTTTGATAAACCCAAATTATGGTAGGGATTTTATCCTTTATACATTTGGTAGAGTTCATGGAATCTCAACCATATTTTTATAATAAAACAATGATAAACTAGAGTAGCCTATCACTTTATTTAGTAAGTGACTCAAGGATTATGAGATGCACTATAGATTTGTAGAGAAGAACATCCTTGTGATAATAATAATGCTCAAAATGTTCAGGCACATGCTCTCCAATAAAAATATCTAGATTATAGTCTCACACTCAATTATAAATTATTCATTACATAGTAAAGACATTGGCGAGAAGAGAGTTGACTAGGTCATAATGGTGATGGAATAAGAGATAGACATCCAAATCACCAAGTTGTTGAGGGGTAAGGGACTCTATGAGCAGCTCAGACACTTTAGATTACAAGTCATTCATTATGTTATTATTAGTGGTATGCTTTTTAGAAGAGACATTAATCGAATTATCTTGATATGAATAGAATAACATTATGTGAACAAGATCCTAGAAGAGTTCCTCAATGGATCACCAGGAGGCCATTACTCACCTAAAACCACTATAGTGAAAACCATGTGAGCTGGATATTATTAGCCAATTCTATTAAAATATGTGAATGCATGGGTGCAAGGCTATAATAAGTGTGGCTTATTTCTAGGTAAAAAAAAATTGGTAGCCATGCCCCTACACCCAACAAAATTTGATCAACCTTTTATGCACTTGCGCATATAATTCATCTTCATGATAAATACACCATATTAGATGCAAATGGATCCTCATGGTAGTCAACTAATTTAGAATATAGAGAGAAGTAATAATTATCAAGGAAGCTAATGAGGTATCCATTTTGGAACTCTAAAAAGGTATTATCTCAAGACTTAGTGTCCCTACTATTATTATCTTAGATAATGCATTAGCTTTCATTGAAGCTAAGATCAATGAATGGGTGGTTAGACATAACATACACTTGAGAATATATTTAAACTATTATCAATAGGTTAATGTTTATAAAATTTGACTAATAAGATCTTGATTCACATTATTAAATTAACCATGGAATATAATCAGTGATCCTAACATACCAAGCTCAAGATAATCCTCTAAACAAATCGAATAAAAATGAAAAAAAGTGAAAAAGAATTCACCCTTAATGATAGTCCATGGAAAGGAACCAAGGTTGTCTACATATCTAAAATTACATTCACTAGAGATATTTTATTAATTAGATTTTCTCAAAAGTAACACCATGATAGTAAGGTTGATCGATTTAATGAAGATCAAAGAACTCATGGGGCTGGCCATGAGTACTAGAAAGGTTGAGTAGGCACATACCAAGATAAAATTAGATATAAGGGATGTTGGAAAAGGATTAAATGAAGGTGACTTGGTACTAAAATGGGATGTAAATAGAGAAAATTATAGAAAGCATAATTTTTTTGAAAGTATATAGAGTAGCCCATATACCATATCTAGTTGTAATCAAGCCAATGCATACAATCTTATAAGACCAAGTAGAGAATTGTTTCCCATCGTAGTAAATGGGTGTGTTTCATCTCAAGTGCTATGTCTAATGATAATGAACACCCTTGTAAATATTAGTTTAGATGTTTTGATTTCCCTAAGTGCTGCATGCACATGATATTTTTAGAGTGTTTTATTTTCCTCCAAGCACTTGTGCGTAGTTATGTATTTTAGTTTTATCCTTCCTATAAGCATTGTTCAGTATATTTATTTTATTTTTTATCCATTTAGAGGTGAATTTTATTTTTTTATTCAAAATCAATCTGAGCAGGTTATAATAGGGTTGTGTTCCTAGAATATGAGAAGTTTGGATGATTATATAACTTCATGCCTAATGGATTGCTTCAAAACTATAGGATTCCTACTTAGTAAGAAAATATCTCATAGAGGTTTCTATAATGTTGATCAATTTTGGTCACAATCAAAGAATAGTGTCCAATTCAAAACAGGGCTTTAGGATTCCTTTCAAGGTTCCAAATTTAGTCTATGTTTAACAAAAAGAATTATGATATAAATAATGTTAAAATACTTAGCAAGTTCTCAAATTTTAGCCTTCACATTTTATGTCAAGGAAGTAAGTATTTAGGAAAATTATTTGGAAAATATGATATGCAAGTAATAAATCTCATTCTAAAATAAAATTTTGAAAGCTTCACAATAATTGGCCAAGTATTTTGACCTTCGATAAAATTGTGTGAAGGAAAGGTCCAAAATAAAATTTTAAAGGATTTAAAAGAATGTTTAAGTGTTTTTTCTTTGTGAAAATTATTGTGAAGAATTGTAGGAACTTTTGTTCTGAACACAATTCCAAAAAAAATTTATTTGATTAGAATGGCTAAAATTTCAAAATTTATTGAAGGAGTGCTTTGACACTTAGTCAATTTTGGGACTTTTTCCTAGTGATGGTTTCAGGTACACTATGTTAAATTTAACAAGCCATAGGTGACATTTTGATGGTTTCTCAAGTTTTCAGTAGTAGCAGGGCTTTGGTCTAAACCACCTGATACCATTTGATAGTTATTTATAGGTTTTGGTGAGTTAAACCCATTTTCAAAGCATCTTGACACTTCATCGATTATTTATAAGTTTACCTAGTACCATGTGTCAGTCTCTGAGTGGTCTCAGGCCTATTCAAGATGTAAAAGACTTAGTATATTATCTTTAAAGTTTACCTAGTGAGGAAATGATGTTATAAAAATAGAAATAAAGTGAGGAAGTAGGATGCTTCCATTCATCATAATCTTGGTGACCATAAATAGTCTATATAATTCATAACCCCTCAAGATAGTAGTTTAGTGAGATGACACCACATGGTGAAATCTCATGGCTTTGATCTCTAAGAGATTTTCATGTAGCCCAAAGATATGTTATATCCTTAAGATAGATAATGAATGGGATGGCATCATTAAAATTATCTTGCTACTCTAACATCCTGATGGTTTATCAAGTTGTCAATAACAATAGGGATCTAGTCCAAACCACCTGATACCATTGATAGTTATTTATAGGTCTTAGTGAGTCTAGCCCATTTTCAAGGCATCTTGACACTTATTTTATTATATAAAATTTTACCTAATGTCACATGTCACTCTCCCAAAAGTCTCAAGCCTGTTTAAAAGGTAAAAGACTTGGTATATTTTTTTTTAAAGTTTTCTTGGTGAGGAAATCATGTTAGAAAAATAACAGGCAAGTGAGAAAGTGAAATACTTCCATTCATCAAACTCCTAGTGGCCATAAATACTCCATATAATTAAAAACCCCTTAGAATAGTAGTTTAGTGAGATGACACTACATGGTGAAATCTCATAGCTTCACTCTCCTATAGGTTTTCATGTAGCCCAAAGAGATGTTAGATCCCCAAGCTAATTGGTGAATGGGATGGTACCACATATCATAATATTAATACTATAAATCCTAAGTGTGGTCCATGTAAATAGATAAATTTGTTAGAAAATGGGTTAATGTGATGCTTTCATATGGTGAATTCTTGCTACTTTGAAGCCCTATGATGGTCTGTGCAAATTTAAAAGTGCATCAAATTAATGACTGAGCAAGATTTTTTCATGTGGCAAAATATAGATTCATCATAGGAGAAAAATTAACACTACATTTAATGTCTTAGATGAACATATGAAAGAGAAATAATGAACAATTTAGCAAGAATTGTCATAATTAAGGACACTTTGGATGCTTAACCAACAAGGCATGATCCTAATATTGATGGACCACCTAGTTGTTAAGACTTTCAAAAGCCAAATATCATAGAGCTAAGGATGGGTAACAAGTTTATGAATTTCATAATTAGCATATTGTATCTACATAAACTTGGACCTGTACAAGATAATACAAGTACAACTAGCACATTGAATGCCATGACCAAATGTACATGACTAAGGGGAGCCTTAAATGTTAAATATGGCATGGAAATCCAAAGAGAGTAACATTGAATGTAAAAATGGTGAAATCAATAAAATTATTATAAGGTAGTAATTCTAATATATCTACAACTGTATTTCAACACACCAAGCCTTTCAAAATGAGCTATGGTAGTTGAATGATTAAATATTGGTTATTGCACAATGAATGAGAAAAAGAGATCAAGATAATAAGATATAAATGATGTAATCCATTGCATACCTTGAGGACATAATTAGGATCACTAATTAATTTGGCCATCCATATTTGATTGCAGAGAGATTATGTGCCTTAATTTCTAATATCCCTCCAATTTACTTAGCTACATTTTGATTGCAATTAATTACATGTGGTATTCCCATTGATTATAAAATATTGGGTCTTACATTGTAAAATAGTTGACATTTTTTTAGCACAATAATGCTACCAAAATATACCCTCCAAGAGCCTCTTTACCATTTTATCCTTGCATATTATTGAGAATTGAGTTCACCTCCCTTCATTTTATTTCATTATATGTATATTTCTTTAGTTTTTCAATCTTTTATGTACATAATATTTATCCCTCTAATTGTTATCCATTCATTTGTACCTCTATGTATAAATTGACTCTCTTTTGTAGGTTGTATGATCTATGCACATAGGTCTATATAGGCACTATTTGTAAACCATTTGTCATTCCTCTTAATGTTGTATTATGTCTTGCACCTTCTTACAAATTACTTATTTAATGGAAGCACCACATTTTGAAGTCTATATTATTTTTCCTTGTTCTCTAAAATTTTTAGTACATTATTCAAACCTTTTAGAGTGGCTCTATCTAGTCTTAGTGCATCACCATTATTTTCCTTTCAACATTCCTTCTCTATTTTCCACAACAAATTTTAGACTTAAGATTAGTTTTATATTTCCTTTCATCTATTTTAGGCTTACATGATGATTCTAAATCAGATGCATTTATGTTAGAAGGAAGTTGACCTTTCTATAGAGGTTCTTCCTAAGGAGCATGAGTGTCCCAAACCTTGGGGGATGATCCCTTTGTCTCACTGAATCATCTTGTAATTCATAAGGTGTGAGGTTTGACTGATAATAAAAATCATTTGAAAAAATGCCTTGAAAACTAATTAAGCACTAATTTGTACATAAATTTTCTTTAGTGTTTCTTCAATATCCCTATACATATTTTATCACTGCATTCAATCACCTTTATTCTACATGGAAAAAGGAAAAATAATAATTTCAATGAATCTTTTTTACATTAACTTTGTTTCTTGCCATATATCTTTATGGTTTCAATAGGAAAAAAAAAAGAATTTAATTATTCCTTTTTCCATTCATTTGTATTTTTAACCCCATGACATGGTCTTAAAAGTTTTTTGGGGAATGGAAAAAAAAAATTAAAAAAAAAAAAAAAAAAAAATTCTACTCTTTTCTTTTTCAAAAGTTTAACCTCTCTTTTCCTTGGGTCGTATGGTCATATGACTTCTCTTATAGGAAAAAACAAATTTTATTTTGTTTGCTTTTCTCATGAATTAACTGTTGTTATGACACCATATAATTACATCTCATGTGTCATAACAAGAAGCAAAATGAACTACTTATTACTTTATAAATTTTTATTTTCACCTTCCCCACTCCTTGGATCATATGACCTATTTATGTAGGAAAAAAATTAAAACAATTGATCAACTATTTTATGTTTCAATTTTTTAACTCTTACCCTCTTTTACATTGTACAATTTCTTATTTATAAGAAGAAACAAACGTAATTTTATATTTGGTTTACTTTTTAAATTTTCATTTGGACTACCATCACATTGGGTTGTGTGGTCTACTTAATATAAGAAAATAAAATAAAAATTCTAATCTCATTTGTTGTTTACCTCCACCCATCTATTATGTCATCGTATGATTTCCTCTTGGTAGGCAAAAAATAATTTAATTTATTCACTTCTTATAATACATATTATCCTCTTGATGTCACATGATCGTATGAATATATAAATCCTCTTTGGGGGAATAAAAAATGAAAATAAACAAAAAGCCTATCTCTCCTCTATGACACCGTAAGACTTCATTTGATGGTGAAAAAATTTAAAATTTGATTCTTTATTTTTTATTCTAATTCATATCCTCTTCTAATGGTGATGCCACTATATGTTTCCCCTCTAACAAAAAACACAGATAATTATTTTTGATTTCATGTTGAGTGTGTATTTTCAAAATCATTTAGAGCTTTTGCATGCTCGAATGGTGTGAAATGACTTCAAAATATTTGGAAGCAAAGAAGTTTTATTTTAACATCATTTGGCAAAGTGAAAACAACATTTTCGTAGAGTGGGGAGAATAAAAATAAAATTGTATAGATGAGGGAGAAATATAGCTAGTGTGTACAATAGTGGAAGGGAAGATTTTAATTGCATGATTAATGGAAGTCCCAAAACTCATTTGCATGAGTCAAGGAAGTAACTACAACAATTTCATGGTAATGGGATTTTAAAAAGTGAATTTTTATATTTCAATTAAAATAATTAAAAAATATTTCAATTAAATTTATTATTATTGATTTTGTAGTTACACTACATGCAAAGGTGGAAACAAAATTTGCATGACTTCAAAAAGTGTTTAGGCAATTTAGCATAACTCAAGGAAAAATATAAATCACTTGCATAGATTAAAAAGAGTTGATGAGACTTTTGAACAATTGTGAGAAAGGTTAAAATATTTTTACATGGCAAGATAACTTCAAAGGTCACTTTTATGGTTTGGGTAATAGAATATTTTGCTTGTAATTTTAATTTTTAAGTAAATTAATTAATTAATAAAAATTAATTGATTAATTTCCAAATTTTTAAAATTAAATAATTTAGGACCAAACTAAAAACTAACTAAAAATTAATTCTATTTTCACTAATTTTTAAATAGATAAAAATTATGGCAACAATTGGCTCCAACTAGGATTTATAAGGAACAAAAATAACTTAAAATTTGGTTTAACAGGCAAGTATCTTATCCTTTGGGAAATGAAATATTGAATTTAACTAAAACTTGATCAACTAAGAGAGAACTAATCCTTGATAAAATAATGGATCCTCATACCATCATAATGTTATCATATGTTAGTGGATAATGTTTACAAGGGCATTAGGTAATCAACTATATAGATGATATCACATATCCCAAAGGATAGTGTATATGAGGGCATTTTTTGTTATGTGTATTCACACAAATTACAATGCAAAGGGAGAAACATCTCTTAAATTTTTTATGATTGACTCTAGATACCAATAATGACTATAAATTATTAAAAACTTGATTTAAGATCAATATTAGTCATCGTGACACTCTCATTTACGAAAGGCTCACATTATAAAATGATCTAACCAAAAAAAAACAAGATTTGAAAGGAGAAAATCTTAAAGGTAAATAAGAATTTATCTATACACGTGATAATATTTTTTTGGGCTATAGATTCATTGACTAGCTTGAATAGACAAATTTATAGACTACATAAGAGACAAGGACATGTAATGAGAAAGACCAATAAAGAAGACAAAAAGGAAAAGGAAGGAATGAACATGACACAAGCCAAAAGAAATTAATCAAAAGGAAACATGACCAAAATTTTATTCACATATATAAAAATAGAGGACTACCTGCTTCTCAATCGAAATAGTGCTTGAGATATTATATATTGAAGGGAAATAACATATGAGTTCCATTGTGATATGGTAGATAGAAAGTGTTATTACCAAAAAAGTGATTGATTTTAAATGGACCCATCTAGAGTGAATCAAATTTCTTGTGACATCTATTTGGTTCTCTATGACTATCCTAGAGTAGGACTAGGTCCCCTCCTTGGGAATTATCTTTTATTTGCCTTCTTATCAAAGAGAACCTTAAAATAGGCCTAACATTTTTTAATTATATAAACCACCTATGTCCTTCCTCTTCCAATTATTATAGGTATAAAATTATTTTGTTTAGTCGGATTTCAAAATTTGGATTGTCAATAGCTCTAGACAACTTTAAGGTGGGTAACTCAAGAATTAGAAGAATTTTGGCATCTATTTTGTATAATGACTAGAATGGGGGCATTCCAATAGCCTTTTTTGGTTTTATTCAATATACCCAAAGAACATCGTAGATAATTTTATGCCAATTTATATAATTTTCATCAACCACTTTGTGCATGATTATGAACATGTTCTTGTTTCTTGAATCAACCTAAATATTTCCTTATGGGTGATAGTTTGATGAATTAGATGATTAAATTCCATACCCATAATAGAATGTGATCATTTAAAAAGAATAAATGTTATGAGCATTAGCTGTGACTATCTATGGAATCCCATATTGCACCAAGATTTTATCTTTTATGAAATTGCATATGAACCTTGAAATTGTTTGCTTAACAAGTTTTGCTTCCATCCACTTAGTAAAGTAATATGTTGTTATAAACACATGAGTGTTCCCCATGTTTGAATGAGGGTTCAATGTCCTAATGAAATCTAGTCCCCATTGCTGGAAAGGTTCTTCTACTATCACTAGTTGAATAGGAAGTAATGTTAATTTAGGTTTGACTATAAATTAATAACACACTTTACACTTTCTTGGAAAATATTTGGCCAATAGTAATAGGCCCTAAGTATTGTATACGTTGTCACTCTTACAGAAAAGTGTCATCCATAAGCTTAATCATGAGAAGCTTGAAATAATTTATTTTGTTATTCTTTATTGGCACACCTTAGGAAGAATCCATCAATGATTTTCTTAAAAAGAGTTTCATCTCATATGACATATTTTTTGGCATGTATCTTCCATTCTATGTTGTTTATCATTCTAGTGTGAAGGACATTCCCAATATGTCAGGAAGAAAGTAATGTGGGAAAAATTTTCATTAGTTTAATCAATAAACAATAAAAGAAAAAATTCATTGTCATTTTGATCATTAGAGTCCATTAAATAATTTAACTAAAGGTTTCCTTACTCTACCATGTTGACACATTCCTTTTCCTGAAACTAGATTTGAGGGTTTGATCTCAAGATCATACTCTTGAACCTTTGTTATCCAGTTCACTATTTTAGAACTAGGTTCTTGTTGTGTCAAGATTGTTTTGATACCTATAGTTGTGATATGCACCTAGGAATATGATATATTAATGTATATGGGTTGGTGTAGATGTTGAGATGTGGCACACATCACTCTTTGTTAGTTTTATGGGTCTAATATATTAGGATAAATGAGTAACCTATGAAATTAATGCATTGGGTAATAGTCAACCTATATTGGGATTAGGACGTTACCCATCCATTATTATTTGTAAAAATGTCTATATAAAATAGGTGAATATCATTGTAAATAAATGAAGTAATTATTGAGTCTTTTATTTGGTAGAAGGATATTAGAGCTTGCCCCCTCGAATACACAATATAGAGTTATTCCTTCCTAAAAGAGTGTTGTATGGTGTTTCCCTACCTTAAAAGTATTATTATATTTATACATATATTGAATATTTGTGAATATAGACCCACCAATATCTATTATTTTGTGTTATCTACTTTATATATTATAAGTGTGGATGATAACAATTGGTATCAGAGTTTATATTTGGTTAATTTATGTGGGGTAAAATCCTTTTTTTTGGAACTATTAATATCTTGGAATTAGTTGTAAATTTTATCACAATTGTTTTATTGAAGTGGAAGAGTCTTTTAAGGTAGTCATAGTAAAAAAAACAAGGTTTTATGATCTATTTTGAGGGAGTTAATAATATTTTAAGGTTTTTAATAATTACATCACACACACACACATGTGTGTGTCTATATATATATATATATATATATATATATATCTACACAAACACACACACACAGACACAGACACAAAGATGTGTGTGTGTGTGTACACACACACACACAAAGAGATATATATATGTGTGTGTGTGTGTGTATACACACACACACATCTTTGTGTCTGTGTCTGTGTGTGTACATACATACATACATATGTGTGTGTGTGTGTGTGTGTGTGTTTGTGTAGATATATATATATATATATATATATATATATATATATAGACACACACATGTGTGTGTGTGTGATGTAATTATTAAAAACCTTAAAATATTATTAACTCCCTCAAAATAGATCATAAAACCTTGTTTTTTTTACTATGACTACCTTGTATACACACACACAGACAGAGAGAGAGATATTTATGTGTGTGTGTATACACACACAAATAGACATAGAGAGATGTGTGTGTATATATATATATATATATATATATATATATATATATATATATATATATATATATATATATATATATATATATATATATATATATGTACACACACACACACACATGTATATTAAAATATAAGGAATTTTATGTCAAATGTTTATAAATATTTATCAACATACAAGAGAACTATATGAAAAATTTTAGAATTTTTTGAAATGTTTAAAGCGATTTATTGCAATTCTATGATTTTTCATAGATTCACTCTACAAGTAACAATTTTTTGATTTTTTACACAAAATTTTTATTGAAGTCACACTATCTTACAAAAAATTAACAATCAAAATTTGGAACTATTTTGATCATTTTCACAAGTTATTTAAATTTTAGGTTTTGTTCATTAACCCTAATTTATGTGTGGATCACGGAGTTAGATTTTTTTATGGAGAAGATGATATTAATGTTAGAAAATGGTGGATCCTTTTCAATAAGAATTATTATGATAGAATAACATGTCAAAATTAGTTTTCATTTCATTTCATGGGTTTGACAAAACTCTATTGAGCTCAACTAGGAGTCAAAAGATGGAAATTTTCATGGGAAGTAATGGAACAACTTTTCATCGATCGATCGGGTATTAAAAAAAAGGAAAATACAAAAGAGGAAAAAGAAAGTGAATATGAAGAATAATAAGAATAATATTATGTAAATAATGATGATAATTAGGGATACATAGATGATTCAAGAGGAGAGATTGAGGATCATAATGTGGAAAAAGAGGAAGAAAATAATTTTGATGATAGAAATGAGGAAAATGCAAGTGATGAAGAAGAAGAAATAGAGCATAATAATGATGATGAATAGGATATAGAGGGTGTAGAATGAGAGGTATAGGATCTCAAAGAGGAGAAATAAGTATTGGATTCTAATTATTTTGATCCAAAGAGTTTATAGCCAATTTTTTAGTTTCATGGATACATTAAAAAGAAAAAGGTCATTGTGTCCATAAACCCTAAAAATAAGTATAACTTCATTAACATGGATATGGCCCAACATATATAGGTTCAAGCAACAAATATAAAGGAAGATCAAATATATGGTTAAAATATTCATGTTTATGTAAATTTGAATCTCACTATGGACAAATATGTTTTGCATTCAGATTTTTATGCTTTGAATATGGATGGTGTGGATATGGTTCCTAGATATCCATAGTTATATACTTTAGGAATAATCAATATTAATGTTCAAAAAAATCTCATGAATTTTTTGTATAGGAAAAATAAGGTCACATTACATAGTATCATAGTTGGAAAGGAACAAATAAAATTCAAGGTAAAGAATGAGTGTGAAATTGAAACATGTGATAAAAATCATGAGGAAGATTCCAATGAAGACATATATAAAGAAAAAATAAAAGAAGAAAAGCACACTTCATCTACTCGAGAGAAAAAGGAACCACCAAAGGAAAAGGTGGAAGAGGTAGAAGAAAAAATAGACATGGTAAAAGTATAAGAAGAAGTTGAGGTATATAGACACCCACATAATCAGGAGAGGAAACAATATTGAATCCATGGTCATAAAACAAATTAATGTACCAATCACTATGGCTATGCATGGAAGCCAAAAAATAATTACTATGCTTAGGTATGGATTAAGAGTAGTGAAAAAACATATGGAACATGGAATAAATGGGTAAATTACTATGATTATATGTGGAAGAATAACTGCTATGGTCATGCATGGAATCAAAGAAATGTATTGAAACATAGTACATGTAACTAAAAGAGGAGTAATTATGTATGGACACCAAGGTAATATAATTATGATCATGAATGGAATCAGATTATCACAATGGAATTTGGAAATATGTTTATAGAGTTATCACATACCATAACCACATACAAATGATCAATATTGGATACAAGCGCAAAGATTTGAAGTACATTCATTATGTTTTTTTTTCTTATTTTTTAAGGGAAAAAAACATGTCAAGGAGGGAAGGAATGTTATGTGCCTAGGGATATGATATATTAATATATTTATGGGTTGAATTAGATGCCAATATGTGGCACACACCCCCTTATTTAATAATATGGCTCAAATAAATTAGAAAAAATGAGTAACTTGTAAAATTAGTGCATTGGGTAGTGGTCGACCTACATTGGGATTAGGAGGTTACCCATCCATTATTAGTTATATAGATGTCTATATAAAGTAGGTGAATATCATTATAAATAAAGGAAGTAAGCACTAAGTCTTCTATTTGGTAGAAGGATATTTGGTTTTGTATCCTTGAAGAGACATTTATGGATTTATTCCTTCCTAAAGGAGTGTTATATGGTATTTCCCTACCTTAAGCATATTGTTCTATTTATACATATATTGAATATTTGGGCATCTGAGCCCACAAGTATATATATATATATATATATATATATATATATATATATATATATATATATATATATATATATATATATATATATATATATATATATATATATATATATATATATATATATATATATATATATATATATATTGATGATAAAAAATTGGCACCATTACTATAGAGTGTACTGCACTATGTAATGTGAACATTGGATTGCAATAAGGGGAAATTAGTATTGTGTTAGTGAATGAAAAAAAAACACACACTAATTCTAACACCTTAATCCTATCTGAAAGGGGGAGATTAGTGAATAGAAACAAATGAACAAAGGACAACTAAAATACAAGAAACACAAATTCCTTACCTTCCTCGATGCTCTAAGAGTGTTACTAGATTGGCTTTCTCGGTTTGTGCTTCAAAAAGTTTGTTAAAATAGAGCTCGACTATCCTCTACCTCCTCTTGGTACCTTTGGCTTTGGCTTGGCTCAACAATTTGGTATTATAACACTAATTTCAATGGCTTTTGGAGTAATTTGTGAATTATAACTTTGCATTATCCAAGCTTAAAATTCATGTGGCAATGCCTCTTATTTATAAATTTTAGAAAATGGGTAGAATCAACCTAAACTATCCATCTTAGGATTGAGATGTGTGGCTAAGGATTAATCTAATTTTGCAATTAAAATTCATAAATAAGCTCATCAATAGTTGTGATAGTGGGGAATTAAATAGGTATGGAGGGGCTTTAATGGGGCATGGGAGGCATGAATCCTAATATTTGTGACATGTATGGCCTAGGGATATCTTTCTAAGAAATGAGGTCACCTGATGATGTAAATATTCAATATAATTTAAAAAAATAAGTATTCAACAAGTTTCCATCAAATTATTGAATAAGCTCTAACTTGGATTAACTATCTCTTAAGCCTGATTAAGGACTTTGTGCATAGATTACTTAAACTAATCAGAATGCCTTGTTATTGATCCAAAATTTTATTAGATTAAAATTGGAAGTCAATGTTAGATGCATTGGATCTATTATCCCATTTAGGATTTTACTAACAATAAATAATAAAGACACATGTCTTATGCAAGAGATTTGATATGAAAGAGTAATCCGGAGCACCTAAGTGCAAAATTGGCATTTTGACTCAAAATGGTTTGATCAAAGTTAGTTAGCCCATAAATTATACTGCCCCATTTAGAGATACCCTAGCCAAAATCAGCACTTGACTACATCAAGTTCAAAGATTTTGATGTGTTTTAGTATTTTTAGGCTAAATTATGCACTTTAGATAGAAATTGGTCAAAATACTAGTTGGAGTTTATCGGTAGCTAGATTTAGGTTTCTACATTTTCCCCCTATTTGGGAAGATGTTGCAAACTATATACAAAGTAATGTCTTCTCAAATAATGAGAAAAGGCCTATATGTCAAATGGAAGATGATGGTTGAAGAACAAAACTCTAAATGGTGTTTAGGAAACCTTTGATGATGCCCCCTTAAGGGAGTGGCCATCACATTTGTTGATGGATGGTCCCTGAAAAAGAAACAAGAATAAATTTTTTATTAACCCATGGTTGAGATTAATCCAAATGATAAAATGCTTGCTTACATTGATTTAAAAAGGATGCTAATTTTCCCAAAGGTAGTTATAATGAGGAATACAAGTCAAAATAATGATTTGCCCATAGGTAGTTATAATAATTAAGAGGACCTAGATTGGCTAAAGATGAATATGCCCTAGTTAGGGATGATTATCAAGAATAACTCAAGGATATATCCTAGAATACAGATTGAAAGATGAGTAAGTACAAAGTGATGAAGGAAATGGATAGAGGAATGAGATTGATCAATAGAAAATGATTTAGTTATATCTACTAATAAGGAGATGATCATATTTATTAGCAATAATGTAACTAGAATGGTCAATGGGTTGACTTGATCAAGGGTGGGATGGAAGGATTTGCTAAGGTGCCAAGGAAAATTTTTTATAGCTCCATTGATTGTAGACCTTCTTGAAGTTATTTTTTTATATAGCATGTGATGGTAGGCATCATGATAGAAAATCATGAAGGATTGGCCAAAATATGCATAAGTACTGACTCTTAATAAGTGAAAATAATGCAACAATGATAAAAACCATGATGACAATGTTGACGTATGAAGATGGATAGACTCATGAATAATGTGTGCAAGGAATTACCCAATGCATACATATAGACCAAGTCAAGGCAACAGTGCTAAAATCAAACAAATATGAAAATGAATTAAAAAATAATAAAAAATAGAAAAACAAATAAACAATCAACTTGAAATAAACAAACAAATAGAAAGCCTAAAAACAAAATCAAAAGAAAGCATCCTAAAAATGACCATGCCTCAATAAGGTAGATCAAGGATAACTAACTAGGATTAGATAGGACAAATATTTTTAGATTTTTGAAATGTTATGAATGATTTTGGTTTTTTTAAGTATCTTAACTCATTAGAGACTGACAAAATACCTACATGAAAAATGGTGAGAGCATTTGGTTGAGTTTACTCAGAAAATGGCAAGAGCATATGGAAAGAGGGAATGAGGTGGCCTCAATAGGAACTAATCATGGCATACCTAATCCTGAAATGACCTCAAGCTATATTAATTCAATCCACATAAAAGGTAGAGAAAAACCAACTCGGTCCCAACAAGTTCTCAAATCCAGCAAATAGCCAGTTAAATAAAAATAGTGATGGCAAGGTGATACGGTAATGCATGATAAACAAATGTTTCCCCTTGTTTACCCATAGGTAGTTATAACTAAGATTAAATAAATTAGATCAATGATACTAGTTTACCCATAAGTGGTTATAATTAGTATCAAGACTAGTGAGACACTTATTTGCCCATAGGTGGTTATAATCAAGCTCATATAAACAAACTTATTATAGGATGAAAAATGAAAGATAGCTTGCCAAATCAACTATCACACTACTTCCATAAAATATCATTCTAAACATGGAATGGATTGATTGTTGAAACTTGATTAGAATCCTCTCATAAAAAAGTGTGTGAAGAACTAAATGAATCAAGATCAAAATAGGATTGGGTAAGATGACTAAAAGTAGGCTTTATTATAGATAGGAATGGAATGATAGGATGGTAGAATGATAAATAATGATGTTGAGAGGACTACCCCCAAGTGATGGGGTGAATGGCTAGGTATAAAATAATGGAAAAAAGGATATGTAATAATAGAAATGACATGGTCATGAAATGGTATGGTACATGTTTGGTTCTAGCTTGGGTAGGATAAATGGCATATGATTATGTTGTTCCTACTGAAGTGGAGATACACATCCTAATTAGAAAATAATATAAATTGAATACTTGATGATGTTAATTGTTATCCAACACTTTGTCTAAATAGTTGCTCTATTAAGAATTGGCTACATAATTGGTTATCAAGAATGTTTTTATGATCTTCATTGGTCATTGATTTTGATTCCTTCAAGCATCGAGACAAGGTATCTTTATAGCCTCTACAAAGGAAAGTGTAGCCATGGATGGTAAATAAAGACAAATAATGGATGGGAGGTTTGATTTTGAAATGGAAAGGAAAATGATAATAGAATTTGGAATAGTGGGGAAACAAATGAAGATCAGAACTTTTAGTCACACATAATGTTGTTGATTTTAGAGTCAACATAATTTTCATTGTGGCAAGGTTGAAGACTTGTTCTCTTAATAGGACCATCAAATTTTATGGGCCTAAGAGTAGCTACCATTTGATTAGGTTGTAGATAGGAAGTTATTTTAGTTTTAATCTTTGATTTTATCTTCATCAAGCAGTGAATGAATTTGTGTTTAGCTATTCGTGCCTCAATGAGGTTTTCACCAATGAAATTGTATTGATTATCCCATATCACCTCTAAGAAGGTTTCACTAATAAACATTGAATTTTGACTTTGATTATCTTTTATTACTTCCAAATAAGTTTCACTAAAATATGTTGAGTTTGAACTTTGTTTATCCCCTAATGCCTCCAGAAAGGTTTCATTAGGAGAGTGTTCTTCTTCTACATCAATTTGGTCTTGGCCTCCTTTCTCTTCTTCAACTTCTATGTAACGATGGATGTAGTTTAACCAAGTGTGATTTTGATGGTCCCAATCAATACTTATGGGAGATGAAACGTTAATAATATGTCTATTTTGGCTGATGGTAATGGCATGTGGAATGTTAATGGAATGAGTGTTGGCATCACAATCCTTGTAAAAGATACTAGGAGAAATTGTGTCGATGCTAAATTAATCATCCTCAAAAACTATATAAGGATCACAAATATATTCAAATTGATCTATGAGGTATGCATAACCAATATTATAACAACTATAAATATATTTTTCTTCCAAATCTAATTCTATCTCAAGGGGATCTAAATCTGATGTTGAGACTGATGTTGATTCTAATTCTAATGCTAAATCTGATATTGATCCAAGAATAGAACTTAAATCTAACTTTGATTCTTCATCTAATGGGTACTATGTTATAATGATTTCTTATTGAATGTTTGGTATTGAATAAGTAATGGCCTATGATAGCATAATGGGAAATAGGTCAAGAGACAACTCCTTAGATATTGGATTGTCAATAGGAAGCTCTAAAAAAATAGGAATATAGTTGGGGTAATGATTTTACCAAAGGTGGTTATAATCATTAAGAAGTGACTCAACAAAGACTAGCTCATCAGAGTGAGACTCCTTGATAACAGGTATAAGATCAATTAGTGATTCATCACAGGTTGACTTATTATAAGTGGTTATTTCAAAAAAAAAAATCTAAGATTGATTGATTCTCTTGGCCTTGGTTTCCAATGAGTTTGAAAATACCAATTTTAAATAGAGCTTGGTTTACAAATGATTGGATTAGTTGAGGTTTGGATGGGATTGGTAATGAAGTAGGAATGGCCTATGGTTGGATAATTTTAGGGCATTAGGGAGCATGATTTATTACATGATCCAAAAGATAAAGTCTTGAGATGGTAATGATAGGGCGGTGTGGATCTTGATTTCTCACACAAGTTAAAGGACTATGTCTAGGAATGGTAATAATATTCCTTTGATATTTTAGAGTATGATAGATCATATAATCTATAGGAGGATTAGGGGTAGTTGATGATTAGATAATAAAAGGACATTATGAAACATGATTTTTTTTAGAAGCCAAAGCATCCAAGTCTTCCTCATAAAACATATCATCCTAGTCATGAGTTGGCTCATAAATTGGTTCTTGACTATGTTTCATATATTGATTATTGCAAAGAGGGTATGGATCTATATTTTAAATAACATTATATATAGTTAGGTATTTAAAGTCCTCCTCACAAGCCTCTTAATGATAATCAAGGTCTTGATTTGGATTTTTTGTATTTTGACTATGTTCCCCATATGGAGTATTATAGGGAGAATAATACAAGTCCTTAGAAAATCTTTCTCTATAGGGGTTCCTAGTGGTATTTTATGCAGCCATTTTATCATAAGTTGAATTTTATGTGAATCCACCATATGCGTAGCTAGACATATATTTGTAAATGATGGAAGCTCTAAAACAAAAAGGCTTAGAGTTATACAAACTCTAAAAAACTATGTTCAAAGGACAAATGGTTCAAACTTGGTCTAACTTGGTTGAAGGGGTGGTGTTGTATCTCCAATGTGGTATAAAAGTGGAACCATATCTCCAAAATGATTTGTGCTAAGACTTGTCAAAAAATAGTCTAACATCAAATGTCTAATGTCAAATGTCATATAGACAAAAGGTCAAGCATCTAAATAAGAAATGACATGTTAAAGGTCTAGGTCAAAGTGTTTCAAACAAGGTCTAAACTAGGAAAGGGAAAAGAGTCACTAGGTATTTTATCTAAATGTGGAGTCAAAAGATAGGCTCAAACAGGCTATGTTAGGAATCTTATCCAAAAAACATCAAATGATAGGCTTGAAACAAAGGATGATGTGATTTTTATTTAATCTAACATGTTTGAAAACAACTTTGACATAGACCTACCACACATAATCAAACAAAAAAATGATCAATTGGCATAATGCATAAGTCAAAAGGATTTTGGAGAAAGGTTGTGTTGTTCTAAATAAAGGTAAAAACAATGATGAGGATAGGATCTAAACAAATAAACCATTGATAGTTTTCAAATTTGGATAATCGATTAACCAAAGTTATGCAACCTAAAAGAGAAATATCTATGTATTAGATGTAAAAATTAAGGCCTAAATATAAATTAGTCAATGTTTGAATTCAAACTTGACAAGGGTAATTTAAAAATCAATGTTGAAGACTAGAATTTGACCAAAAAAACTAGACAAGATTAGAAAACATGACAACACAAGGTAAAGGTCCAAATGGTTGATGTGAAATGGTTTGAAAAGATGGTTTTTTGATACAATGGTAAAAAAGTCTTGAAACAAATTGGGCATCCTAATGGTATAAACATACTTTAATGATGTGATCTATACTATTTTTCAAAGACTCAAAGGCAAAATGGTTTGACATGATCTGGGAAGCATAATGCTACCCTCTTTATCTCAAATGATACACACACAAACAAGTTTAGAAAAAAATCAAGGCACAAGTGTGGTGTAAAATGGCCAGCATAATGCCTCTTTATATAAAAGAGTGACATATAGACAAATTGGTTTTGACATGGGTTTAAGAACAAACAAACAAGTTTTAGTCTCAAAACATACTAATCAAAAATAATCACCAAAATACACTAAGTATAATCATCCAAATCCCAGCAAGGGTATGGTAATGTGGGGTTGACTAAACTATCAAGTTTTCAAATGTTCTAGGGGAATCAATGGCACAATGAATTTCATGTCAAAAAATGAAAAATAAAATCATAGATTTTGGGTCTGTATCACTTGGCTTGTTAGAAAAAGGTCTATTCCTTTTTGTAACCACTATATCCTATTGTTCACTTAGTGTAGTATGATGTCCAAAGTGCACTACATCCCATGTACAACTTCAATATGGAGCCAAATGAATTTAGTGCTAGGAGGTGAAACCCTAGGTCAAATCCTCCCTAAAGAAATCATGGGAGGTAATGATGTCCCCCTCATAATCCAAGTTTACATGAAATAAATAAAACATAAAATATAAAGGCTTTAGGGTCATTGTCAAGGTCACCTAATACTTTTTACATGTTTTTGGTGAGTGCTTTAGATGACGTTCTTTCTATGCCTTGGACTAGGCAATTTAATTCCAAGGGTTCCCTAAAGGGGAGAAATGGAATAACATACATGAAACATCCTTATATTTTGTAAAAATAAAGTGCTAATTGAAACAATTAGTGAACATAAAATCTTTGAAGAATTAGCTCATTTTTAAGCCCCAAATCAAAAGTTGTGGTGGTTTTATTTTGACCCCTTGGTCTTAATATTGTGAACTTTGAAAACTAATGCTCAAAAAATACTTACTTAAGCACCTAAATGTTACATTAAGCACCAAAACAATTTTCCTAGTTCATTTTAAAGCATGCAAGAGATGATCTTAATGTGTTTTAGCAATTTTAAAAGCTGGTCCTACAAGAAAATTGTTAGAAAATAGTTTAGATTTGAAGTTAAATTTAGTTTGAAATAATGAACTTTGAAAAATGAAGTCTTGGGTTTTTTACATAGTGGTGTAATTCCACCACTTGATAGAGTAATACCATTACTTGTAGAACAATCTCATAACTTTAAGAGTTGTAGTATTGTAACTTACAAGCCCACTACTTGGGGTCATAATCTCACTATTTGAGGTAACAATACTATGACTCAGGGTAATAATACCATTACTCATGATAACAATACTATGACTCAGGGTAATAATACCATGACTCAGGGTAATAATACCATGACTCAAGGTAATAATATTACTATTTAGGTTAAGAATCTTGCTACTTTTGGTTCTTAACATATTTTTAAAAACTTTATACAAATTCATGCAAAACTAATTTCATATTCAAAAAATTTGGAAGAAAACACATGTTTTTAAAAAAATCATCAAAAATGGAGTTTGAATGACCCCAAATTAAGCTCTATAAAATGGCCTATTCTACACACTACAATATCATGACTCACAGTGACAACCTCATGAGTTGTAGGATAATCCTACTACTTTAAAATTAGTGGTATTATCTCTTACCTACTAGTAGTTAGATAATACTGTGACTTGGTTTGGTAACCCTGTGAGTTGTATAATAATTTTGTGACTTTAAAAGTAGTGGTATTATTATTTAACCTACTAGTAGTTAGATAATATTGTGACTTGGTTTTCCAACCCCATGAGTTGCAAAAAAATCCCACAAATTTTAAAGTAGTGGTATTGTTAAACCTACATAGAAACAAAAAGTTAATTAGAAAGAAAAATAGCTAAGCACAATATCATGAGTTTTCAAGATAATTCCATGACTCAAAGCAACAATATGATGATTGTGTGAGAACAAACTTGTGATTTAAAAAAAAATGTGTTTTTACTTAGATTTTCACTATTTTGGCTTCTTATTTCAAGATTCTACAAGGAAATAATTAGTAGGTTGCCTGAAATATATTTGTGATCATTTTTTGAAACTATTTGGTCCCAATGGGCATGCCATTATGTGAAATAGGATTGTAATAAGGGGAGATTAGTATTGTGTTAGTCAATGAAATAAAAATCAAACAAAACACACTAATGCTAACACCTTATTCCGATCTCAAAGGGGGATCTTAGTGAAGAGAAACAAATGAACAAAGCATAACTAAAATTCAAGAAACACACATTCCTTACCATTCTTGATGCTCCAAGAGTGTTCTTCGATTGGCTTGCTCAGTTTGTGCTTAAAAAGGTCTGTTGTAATGGAGCTTGACTATACTCCACCTCCTCTTGGCACTTTTGGCTTTGGCTTGGCTCAATAATTTAGCATGATAAAACTAATTTGAATGGAATTTGGAATCATTTGTGTATTATAACTTTGCATTATCCAAGCTTAAAATTCATGTGGCAAGGACTCCTATTTATAGATTTTTTGTAAATGGGTAGAATCAACCTAAACCATCCATCTCAAAATTGAGATGTGTGGCTAAGGATTAATCCAATTTTACAATTAAAATTCATAAATAGGCTCATCAATATTTGGGATAGAGGGGCATTTACTAGGAATGAAAGGGATTTGATGAGGCATGGGAGGCATCAATCTTGATACTTGTGGCATTTATGGCATAGGGATGTCTTCCCAAGAAATTAGGTCATCTTATGATGCAAATATTCAATATTAATTTCTAAAAACAAGTATTAAACAAGTTTCCATGGAATTCTTAATTAGGCTCTAACTTAGTTTAACTATCTCTTAAGCATGATTAAGCATTTTGTGCATAGATTACTCAAACTGATCAGAATGCCTTGTTATTGGTCCAAAATTTGATTGGGTTGAGATTAGAATTCAATGTCAGATATATTAGATATGTTATCCCATTTAGGATGTTATCAACAAAAAATAACAAAAACATGCATCTTGTGCAAGATATTTGATAGGAAAGAACAATCCAAAGCATCTAAGTGTAAAATTAGCATTTTTACTTGGAATGATCTGATCAAAGTTAGTTGGACCATAAATTATGTTAGTGAATGAAATCAAAATCAAAGAAAACACACTAATACTAACACCTTAAAGCCTATCTCAAAGGGGGAGCTTAGTGAAGACAAACAAATTAATAAAACATAACTAAAATGCAAGAAACACACATTCATTACCTTCCTTGATCCTCCAAGAGTGTTCTTTGATTGGCTTGTTGTGTTTGTGCTTCAAAGGGTCTATTGCAATGGATCTTGACTATCCTCCACATCCTCTTGGCACCTTTGCCTTTGGTTTGGATAAAAAAATTGGCATTATAACACTAATTTAAATGGATTTTGGAATTATTTGAGAATTATAACTTTGCATTATCCAAGCTTAAAATTCATGTGTAAGGGCTCCTATTATAGATTTTTACAAATAGGTAGAATCAAATTGAACTATCTATTATAGAATTGATATGTGTGGCTAAGGATTAATCCAATTTTGAAATTAAAATTCATAAATAGGCTCATCAATATTTGGGATAGAGGGGAATTAATTAGGCATGGAAGGGCTTTGATGAGGCATGGGATGCATGAATCTTGATATTTGTGGCATTTATGGCCTAGGGATGTCTTCCCAAGAAATGAGATCACCTGATCATGTAGATATTCAATATTCATTTCTACAAATAAGCAATCAACATGGTTCCATGGAATTCTTAATTAGGCTCTAATTTGGTTGAACTAAATCTTAAGCATGATTAAGCACTTTGTGCATAAATTACTCAAATTGATTAGAATGTCTTATTGGTCTAAAATTTGATGAGATTAGAATTGGAAGTCAATGTTAGATGTGTTGGATCCATTATCCCATTTAGGATGTTACCAATAGAAAATAACAAAGGCACGTGTCTTGTGCAAGAGATTTGATAGGAAAGAGAAATCCAAAGCACCTAGGTGCAAAATTAGTATTTTGATTGAGAATGATTTGATCAAATTTAGTTGGACCATAAATTAGGGCAACCCCATTTAGGGATGCCCTAGCCAAAATTAGCACTTGACTATATCAGGTTCAAAGCTTTTAATGTGCTTTAGTGTTTTTAGGCTAAATTATGTATTTTAGTAAGAATTGGTCAAAATCTTGATTGGAGGTTATCAGTGGCTGGATTTAGGTGTTTAAAGTTTGCCCTTGTTTGGGAAGATGTTGTGAACCATAGGCAAAATAATGTCTTCTCAAATAATGAGAAAATGCCTATTTGTCAAAAAGAAGATGATGGTTGAAGAACAAAGCTCTAAAAGGTGTTTGGGAATCCAAGGATGATGCCCCCTTGAGGGAGTGGCCATCACATTTATAGATGGATGGTCCCTCAAAAAGAAATTCTAAGAAATGTGGAATTAACCCAAGGATAAGATTAATCTAAATGAGAAAATGATTGCTTGCATTGATTTATAAAGTATTGATTTTTTCAAAGGTAGTTATAATCAAGAATAAAAGTCAAAAATAATGATTTGCTCATATGTGGTTCTAATCATTAAGATGACCTAGATTGTTTAAAGATGATGGTGCCCTAGTTAGGGCTGATTAGCAAGCATAACTAAAGGATATAACCTATAATATAGATTAAAGATAAGTGGGTGCAAAGTGATGAAGGAGATGGATAGAGAAATGAAATTAAAGATTATAAATGGTTTAGTTATACCTACCAACAAGGAGATGCTCATCCTTATTTGTAATGATACAACTAGAATGGCCAACAGGTTAATTTGATCAAGGATGGGATGTAATTATTTGCCAAGGTTTCAAGGATAAAATTTTATGGATCCATTGATTTTAGACCTTTTTGAAGCTGATTTTGTTGTAGCATGTGATGGTAGGCATCATGATAGAACACCATGAAGTCTTGGTATAAATATTCATAAATATTGACTATCAATCCAATAAACACTTAAAAATAATACAACAATGATAGAAACCATGATGACAAGGTTGATGTACGAATATTTATAGACTAAAGAATAATGTCCACAAGGAATCATCTATTGAACACATATAGATTGAGCCAAGGCAATAGTGTTAAAAGAAAACAAATAGGCAAATGAATAAACACACAAATAACTAGAAAAATAAACAAACAAACAAACAACCTGAAATAAACAAATGAAAATATTAAAAGCAAAAGCAAAAGAAAGCATCCTAAAAATGACCATGCCTCATTAACGCAGATCAAGGATAACTGACTAGGCTTAGATAGGACAAATGTTTTTTTATTTTTAAAATGTTATGAATGTTTTGGCATTTTTAGGTATATTAACTCATTAGAGAATGACAAGATAACTACTCATGAAATGATCAGAGCATTTGGATTAGGTTTCTTAAAAATTAATGATAGTGTATGGAAAGGGGTACTGAGGTGACCTCAACATGAATTGAGCATGGCCCACATAGTCTTAAAATAAACTCAAGTCATAATAATTCCAACCATATGAAAGACAAGGAAAAACCAACTAGGTCCTAACAAGTTCTCAAATCCAACAAATGGTGAGTCAAATAAAAATAGTGATGGTAAGGTGATGCAACAATGTATTATAAACAAATGTTTCCCCTAGTTTGTCCATAGGTGGTTATAACTAGGATACAATGTCATAATTCAATGATAATAATTTTCCTATAGGTGGTTATAAGTAGTAGCAAGACTGGTGAGACACTAATTTTTCCATAGGTAATTATAATAAGGCTCATAGAAACAAACTTTAAGATTTTGTTACAATTAGGGTCACATAATCAAGATTATTACTTCGAGATTCTACAAGGGAATAATTAGTAGGTTGTTTGAAAGAGATTTTTGATTAATTTTGTGAAGCTATTCAGTCCCATCGGGCATGCCATTTATGAACATAGGATTAAAATAAGGGGAGATTAGTATTTTGTTAGTGAATGAAATAAAAATTAAATAAAACACATTAATGCTAACATCTTAAGCCTATCTCAAAGGGGGAGCTTAGTGAAGAGAAAAAAAATGAAAAAATCACAACTAAAATTTAATAAACACACATTCCTTACCTTCCATGATGCTCCAAGAGTGTTCTTCAATTGGATTTCTTAGTTTGTGCTTCAAAAGGTCTATTTTATTAGAGCTTGACTATCCTCCAAATCCTCTTGGAAACTTTGGCTTTGTCTTGGCTCAAAAATTTGACATTATAACATTAATTGCAATGTCTTTTGGAATAATTTGTGCATTATAACTTTGCATTATTCAAGCTTAAAATTCATGTGGCATGGCCTCCTATTTATAGATTTTTGCAAATGCATAGAATTAACCTGAACCATCCATTTTAGGATTGAGATGTGTGGATAAAGATTAATCCAATTTTTTCAATTAAAATTCATAAATAGTCTCATCAATATTTGGGATAGAGGGGCATTGAATAAGCATGGAAGGGATTTGATGAGGCATGAGAGGTATGAATCTTGATATTTGTAACATTTATGGCCTAGGGATGTCTTCCAAACAAATGAGGTCCCCTGATGATGTAGATATTCAATATTCATTTCTAAAAACAAGTATTCAACAAGTTTCCATTAAATTCTTAATTAGAATCTAACTTGGTTTAACTATCTCTTAAGCATGATTAAGTGCTTTGTGTACAGATTACTTAAATTGATTAGAATTCCTTGTTATTGGTCTAAAATTCAACTTGATTGAAATTGGAAGTAAGTCAATGTCAGATGCATTGGATCCATTATCCCATTTAGGATGTTACCAAAAATAAATAAAAAAGACATGTCTTTTACAAGATATTTGATAGGAAAGAGCAATATAGAGCACATAGGTGCAAAATTTGCAATTTGACTAAGAATGATCTGATCAAAGTTAATTAGCCCATAAATTGTACTACCCCATTTAGGGATACTCTAGCCAAAATTAGCACTTGACTACATCAGGTTCAAATTTTTTAATGTGCTTTAGTTTTTTTATGCTAAATTATGCACTTTAGGTGGAAATTGGTCAAAATCCTAATTGGAAGTTATCGATAGCTAGATTTAGGTGTATACATGTAATAACTTGAATTATTTGAAGATTCCTAGATGTTTTTATTTAGGAAAATATTTGAACTCATAATCTTTGAGATTACAACCCATGAAGGAAATTGGAGATTCAATGCCTTCTTTAATTTTAAAGATAGATATTATTGAAAGTGTATGATATGAATTATAGAAATAAATAATAATCTCCTTCTTAAAATTAAGAAACATGTGCATGACTAATAATAGAATTTATGTTTTTGAATTCTTATTTTCTTTCATTTTTCCATTTAAAAGAGGGTTTTATTTTCATCATATCTTTGATATGTCTTGTGAGCTTAGAAAATTCAAGGATGAATATTCTTGAAAAGTTCACTTTCTCAAAGAAATAATGTACTCCCAATTTATTTATAGGTAGTGAATTTTTTTGAATTAACTCAACATTTTCTAAATCAATCTTTTTTCCTTATTATGAAACAATATGGCCTAGGAGATTAATTTTAGTCACTCTAAAGATGAAATTATTAGGGTTAAGATAATTTCCATGCAACCAACACTTTTTAAAATGTTTCTCTAAATGTGCATAGTGGTCTTCAATCTTCTTTAAAAATACTCTCATGTCATCAAGATATTTGATAAATTTTTTTTCTTAAATTCCTTAAAATTTAGATCTATTTCCCTCTAAAAAGTGGATAATGCATTGATTAATATAAGCAACATCTGCCTATATGTAAAAATACCCTAAGATGTTGTGAAATTTCTTTTGTGTTGGTCTTCCCTATTAATCTCAATCTGATTGTATTTTAAAAATCCATCAAGTATTAAAACCATCTCAGCACTACATACTAATTAGAGAACTTGATCCATGATTATAAATGGATAATTATATTTGAAGGATTCTTGATTGAGATTATTGAATTTGACACAAATTCTAATCTCACCATTCTTCTTACAGACTAGTATTATTTTAGCAACTAAAGTCTAATGGTGAAAAGGAAAGACAATGTGAGCACCAAGCATATTTTGTACTTCATTAAGAATTGTTCTTGACTTTTTTGAATTATATTACCTTTATTTTTATTTGAAAGTATTTGGATTATGCTTCATAATAACCGTATGTTACATTTCTCTAGGAAGAAACTATTTAAGGTATACGTATGAATATGCAAGTATGTCAATATACTTGCAAAGAAGGCTGACAATTTTTAATTTTTATTCAGGCAAACAAAACTTCCTGATATTGACAAGCCTAGGATGTTCCTCATATTCAAATTTCACTTTTTCATAATTGATAGAATTGAGATCTCCTTTTCGCATTTTACTCTTTATGAATTTATCATGTTTTACAAATAATTATTCTAAGGAGATAAAGTATTTAGTTATTTTTTTCCTTTCAAATTGATAATTCATTATTCATCCTATTAATTGATGATTTATTATTTTTATGGGTGAGCTAAATATTCCCTATATGAAGAATCACTACATTCAAAATGCACATTTCTAAAGATATCTACTTTCTTAAGGAATGAAAAATCTATTGATCATCATTAAAAAATTGTCAATTCTCTACATTGTTTAGGATGATTGGCCTATATATTAGTTCAATTGTATACCTTTATTTACCAATATATACATGAGGAATCATCAAATAAATTGATACCACCAAAGTGCTAGATTTAGAGTTGTGTCATAAAGAATTATATTGATAGAAAAAACATCAAAAACTTCTATATTATCCTAGAATTTACTCCTGTAATGTCTTATATGATCATTATTTCCCTAGTCTTAGCCTTTGCCTATTTTAAAACAAGATCAACATCACCCAAGGTTTTCAAATTTTTTAATCTAATTTCTTTTATAGCCTGCAGTCTATGTGAAAGTGATTCATATTGAGTTGTGTTGTTTGTAGATTCCAATTATAACTTGTAAAAGAAGGGAAATATTTATTTATATGTCGATATAAATATCATGACTACACCTAAAATCATTGATGAACAATTACCATCAAACTCCATCATCCAAACATCATTTGAATTTGATTGCATAATTTTTGATAATTCCATATATTTTTCTATCATGAAAAGATAGTTACCAATTCTAACATCCTAATATAAAACTTTTGCCATGGGATTATCTACTTTTTTCACTGTATATATTTTTTAATTCAGGTTCCAAGCATTGTTTGACCCTTTTTACTAGAATCGTGGCATGTGATAAATCCAATTATACTTCACCACCCAATTCTTTGCAAAAATTTCTACCTAAAATAATACCATACACTAATGGAATATCTACAAATAAAATATTGATTTTAATCCTTTTTTGGGGAAATGACACCAAAGTCACTTGTGCATCCTTTATCTATCCAATGAGTGCAACTTGTTTCACCTCCATAGACTAAAAACTTCCAAAGGTTTTAGTATAGGTTAGGCTAAGAGCAATGAGCACTATTTTTAGGCATGACATTATCTGAGGTTCCCATGTCAATGATGTAATTTTTGAATTTGCATCCTTTGAAGAATAAGTAAATATAGAATGGGTCAACATTATAATACTTGGAAGTGGTTTTAGCCATTGAGTTAATTTTATTTGAAGTGAAAGGGTTAGTTAAGATTCCTTTGGCATTGAATTTTATAACATTGGTATTTTTAGCTATAATGAAATCTACTAACCTATCTAACTAATCTGGATATGATCTTATATACCCAATTCATGACATTTGTAATAATTTGACTTTGTTGACATGATGAATTATTTCAAAATTAGTAAAATAACTAGAAAGACTTTCAATTGGTTTGGAAACAGTAACATTACTGATATAGGAATAATTACATGTGTGAATGATTTCCTTGTGTTTTCACTATTGGAGAAATTCCTCATGGGAGGATAACTTTTGGAGCTTCTTCATTTGGATCACTAGACTTATTTTTTTGAGTTTAAGATCTAGTGAAAAATACAAAGGATTTACTATTTAAATATCCAAAATTTTATTAATAATCAACTTCATAAAAATTATATTCTAAAAATGCATTTGTAGAGTCATCACTAGGTTCTTTGACTTCACATTCTTGATGAACCAAATTTTCTATTTTAGTTTCTTCTTTAACTTATTCACATTAAAAAATATATTTTGTTCCTAAAATAGCATTGACTAGAGGATTCATATTAGAATACAGAGATGTTTCAATTGTGATATTTTACTAGGGAACCTATAATCATGGATGATTACTATGAAAAGGCACAAAATTTATTTTTAGTATGTCTTGATAAGGTTGGGATATAGCCTTATGAGGAATATACTTATTTAAAATTATAATATGATTGGTTTTTTTTGAAATAACTATTCTATGAAAGTCTGACCAGTTACCTATGATTTTCCTTTGGATGGTTCTTTTTTTAATTTAGTTACCATAATCAAATCATGTTCAACTTCTAAAGATAATGTTTATGTTGCATCAAGGTCTACTACCCTAAATTTTCCCAATTGATATCCAACCTTAGGCAATTGAGAATTAATAAATAATCATTTATTATTATTATCATCATCATCTATTGGTCTTTGCAATTATAGGTAGTTTATATAGTAGCTTATTAAATTTATCCACAAAATCCCTCTTAGGTTCATAAGATTCCATCTTCATTTATGTCAAATATGATAACATAGCATGACCATATTCAAAAGGCTTGAATCTACCTTCAAATTTCATTTTCATTGTATTCCAATTATTGATGGATCATGTCGTGAAATGGTCAATCCATTTTGTATTAGAATTTTTAAGTGTCTCAACAAATATCCTAATTTTTATATCTTCATGTTTTACTTGAAGGACACTTTAAACTACATTAAATTCAATGAGGTGTTCATCTACATTATTTTCTCATCTTCTATCTTGAATCCTTGAGTTTATTTAAAAATTTCCCTAGGAAATGGTAGCATGTGTTTACTCTATATTCAGTTTTGATCCAATAATATCAAATTGAGCATCACTTGTTCTATTTTCAATAGCAAAAAATAAAAGGATTGAAGTTAGATCTTCTTCTAAAGCTTCATCCAAATTCAATCCAGGTTGATGATTGGAATTATGAGAGATAAAATGGTCATGTGATAATTTCATAATTATGAGGTAAGTTTTTATGAGTTATATGATCTCTTCTTCTACCCACAATCCCAAAGTATTTACCTGATGTTTGATAAAATATTGATCTGTGTTAACATTTCTCAGTTCAGGTCATGTTAGG
>JARHVA010006096.1:0-97500 GCA_037957365.1 Torreya grandis
AAATTTGGTGATTGGTAGGGGTCCAAGTAAGATTAAAATAAATTTCATTGGTTTACATATTTATGTCCTCTTATTCATAAACAATCATTAAGAGTGACAACAGGTCATTATGGCATATTAATCCAACAAGTCCAGATATATCTTAATGTAAAATATTCAAGGCATTTCAAAACATGATAAATAAAATACCAACATTGAAAATAACACCTTTTTCAGCATTGTTTTTTTGGTTCAGATGGAGATAAAATAATTGTAGGGATGTTGATGAAAAATGATGTTATAGGGTTCTTTGAAAAAATTAAATAAATATTTTTAATCTTGGAAAGCCTCAAATTTTCAATATTATTCAATGTCCTAGCTAAAAAAAACAATAGGTAGGAAATCAACAAGGCAATCAACAATAATATGCTCAAGTATGAAAAATTGAATGAGGAAAAGATGGCCCTTGTACATAAAATGTTTATGGATGAAAAGCATATTGAAACTAATGTGAAACTTTAGTATTCCAAGGAGTTTTTAGATGTAGTATAGAAATTAAAATTAAACAAATATGAATTTTTGAAATTTCTTAAACAATCAAAATCATTGTCAGCAAAACAAGTTAAGGAATCAAAATTCACTTCAAAATCTCATTCTAAATTAAATAAAATCATAGTGTTGAAGTCATATAATACAAAAAGAACATGCAATTGGTCTAAGGAGGATAATAATAAGGAAAGTTCTCTTAGGGAATGGATAAATAATAATAAACATCTTAGAAAACTAAAGAAACATATGGATTTAGAGGAAAACTAATCTTTATGAAGGACAAAAGTTCCATACATCATTAACTATGTCATTGTGCTTCATACTTGATCAATATAAGATGCAATGTATAATTTGGATAATCAATTTTTTATCTTTTACAACTAATATAATTCAACCCCTAGCTACACTCCACAATGTCAAACTTACATTAGTGATCCAAAATAATTTGAAAGAACTAGAAGTAAACTAGATTTCAAAATCTATAAACTTGAGCATACTCTTGGAACAATATTTTTATGCTGGAGATGTAGCTGGGAGAGTGATCGATCATAGTGATGTAGACATAGGTTTGAAAAGGATGTTGGTTTAAATTTTTTGGTGCTAGAGCATATTTTTTCTTCAACTACTTGAGATTTGGAATTTCTTTGCTCCTTTAATTTTTCACTATTATGGGTATGGAGATGCAAACATTTTTATATTATGTAATAGTTCAATATAATTATTTTATTTATGTATAATTCAAAACCACTAAAATATTTCTATTTATGTTATATTTTCATTGTTTGGAACACAAGAGGGAGATGTGTATATTTTGAAAGGTTTTGCATTATTTTATATTTTGACATTATCATTTGGAATAAATTTATCAAATAAAGGATTGGAATATTCTAAAAAAGATTATACATATGATGATGCCCAACTGGTCACCATATTTTTTTGAGGTGTTTTATCAATTATATTGCACAATGCATCTATGTTTTGACATTTCACATTAATGTCTTTTTAGAATTGTACACAATCTTTGGCTTGTCTCATTGTGTTCTTTATGTAGTACTTTAATGGATTTTTCCTTGAGTGTATTGTAATCAATAGAAGTGACAAAGAGGGAAAGGGTCCTTGTATCAAATGGTGTATTGTACATAGTTTAAGATAGATGAAGATGTGGTGATCTGTGAAAAGTAATGAAACTTATAGCTATAATAAATAAAAAAATAAAAATACAGCTTGAGGTTAAGTTGAATCCAATAGAGGCTAAGTTGTGTGCTAAAGAAATAGAGCTTCAATAGTGGTAGTATTTTAAATTTTATTAAAGGGAATGAGGACTATGTCCATGGTGACACATTATTTAAGGTACTTAAAATCATTTTTTCTAAAATTGGCATAGTTACTTACTAGGATCAATGGTTTCTATATATAATAAAGAAAAAAAGTAATTTTGAAGACATAGTGTTATGGGAATTATAGAAGGCATAACACTCCCATTCAAACATAGATGTGACATATGTGATTCTATAAATAAAAATTTCATATAATATCAATAGTATTTATACAATCCATTACAACTATGTGAAGACTTTTAGATTGATGTTTCAAGTCACACTCAGTGAACCATCATCAAGTTGAGAATATAATGATTGAAAATTGATTTAACTTTTAAGGCAATTATGGAATGTAAAACCCTATACTTTTAATGTTATAGATTAATAAACTACGGAATAAATATTCAATAATTACAACCTCTAATTTGTTTAACAATTAACTTTTTTGACTATTTTATAAATATAAAATGAACTACAAGAGATGTACTTAGCTACAAACTAAATGAGATAGATGAATTATAGGCTAAAAACTAGTATAGATATTGTGTAGGGTGTCATAAACTAGAAATAGGAGTCAAAAACCCTTCTATACAATAATTTAGTCTTATAAATAATAACACACTGCACTATTGTCCTCTAGGGGCATGACAGTGCCATTTTGCAAGTAGGGACAATGACCTTCTAGGTGGAGATTTTATTGGTCTTAAGATGCTTGTACATGAGTAGATGAATGATGGTTTGTTGTTTATTACCTATTTTAATTGATTTGCATGCAAAACCCTAGGCCTTCATGTTTGTTAGGGTATTTGATGAGCACAAGTAGAAAAGATTTGACTTAGTAGAGTAGGTTAGACATGACCTCAACACCCCATGTGTTGAGTGTTGCCTATATACCAACACCTCGAAAGGGAATCAAGCCTGATGTAGTTCTCACAATCTAAGTGCTACTATAAGTTCAAGTGAATACTAGTATGAGTCCCAGTTTGAGTGCTTTGATTGTGACTTGAGACTAAAAATCTGAGTAATCTGATATCTAGGCTATTATATATGGGTGTATGTATAAGTAAGGCAAAATAGGGATCAATGACCTTGATTTTCATAACTATTTTTGAGTTTATTTATGAGTATTTGCATCTAATTTCCATCTAGTGGATAAGTGATTGAAAGTGGTCTATCTATAGGTTCTGGTCCTTATCAAGATGTGAAATAGGTCTAGGCCAACCCTATGAATGATTTGGGGAATGAAAATATATTCATTATGAGAGAAAGGAGAAAAATAATAATAATGCAGTCCCTAGGTCAATAACATAGTGCACTAGTATCCAAAGGGCTATGCTAATGTCCAAGTGGTAGAAGCTAGTGAATAAGGGGACTGGTGCCTAGGGGATGCATTAGTGATGATTTTAGTATATCTGAGAATAGGTTAGACTTGTATAAAAATTAGAAAATGATCAAGAGAGGCCCTAAAATAAGTCTAGAGCTAAGCTAGGACAAGGTGGTATCAAGTGACACTAATTGCACTAAAATGACATTTTAGATGAATATATTTGCCCCCTCTTTATTATATAAATGTAGCAAAGTAAAACGACTAGGATAAAGGAAAAGAAACATACATGGACTTACATAAGAGGAAAATTCTATGAGTTTAGGTCTAAGTCTATGAAGCGTACTCCAATATGTATCTTACAAATGAAACATGAAGGTATTTGTCCTTAATTAAGAAACATCAAAGTCAAAGACAAAAATGTGTAAAGAGATGAGAGAAAGAAGAAAGGAATGAATACATCTCATTGGGTACGTGAACTAATGGTAAAACCTAGTGACATCACATGTGTGCATGTAGATGATGATCAAATAGTGAATAGCTTGGACTGAGCTGATGGCTTGCTCAATTCTCATGTATGGGTGGCTAAATAACTTAAAGCGGCCTTGACTCTTGTTGACCAAATTTGACTGTATAGGTCAAATTAGGACCCCTATAGGTATAAACTTGAGTTTTAAGTTTTTTAAGTGTCTAATATTATGTCATAGGGAGTATTATATGTCTTTTGATGTTATTCCATATCACATTAGCCTTGGTCATTAGTCATATTAGCCAATATGTCATTTTGATTTATTTGGGGTCATAAATAAAGTATTAAATGAGTTATATGAAATACTTGGGAAGTGTGATGGTGTAATAAGGATTATTTAATGTTATATATGTCTTATTATGCCTTGATCAACTATTCATAACTAAAAAGTGGTAGGTTCTTCAGAAGAAAGGGTAGTTTTCTTAAAAAAAGAAGTTTGGCACTTGTATGGCCCATGGGGGAAGGTGACACATGGGATAAGCTCGTGGAAAATGTATTAATCTTCATAAATCTTATATTAGTCATTGAAATTCTTTGAAAGTGCTAAAAAAGGCCCAAAATCATTTTGATCCTTTCTTGCCCTTCTAGACATGCAAAAGTGATCAACATGTTCATGCTTGGTATGATCAATAGAAGATGTTATAGGTCAAATGAATTTGGGAAGTGGTAGTACACTTAGAGATATCCATTTTAGTAAAAATATTTCCAATATTTTCAACCATGATTTACGAGCCATCTTTTACAGGTTGATTGCATTTTTCTACTTGCTAATCTGTGTTCCCTATAGGTTTTACTCAAATTTGGATAAATTCATACAAAGTAGTTGGTGATGTTGACTATAGAGGATGTTGGATATATTATTATATGACTTTAATTATTATTTTTGGGTTTCATGGTGTTTTGGTTAGCAAACCATCTTAGGTTGGTAGATGAGTCTCATTTGGGATGACAAGAAGTTTTTCACCATTTTCAAAACTCCCATTCTTTGATAATTGTTTAAGAGGGTATATATAGGTTCATAACCATATAAAAATGACATATTTATCACCTCCCTTCATGTTTGATCTCAATACATTATGCTTGGATCAAACTTGTATTCTATTGTCATACTCAATTAACTCCTTTCCCTATCTCACTTACAACCATGTTAAATCACATGTGTAAAACCTATTTAGTATGTTCATGGAGATGTATTGAAGGTATAAATAGGTTTTAATGTTTTTATAAATAGGAATAAATAGGTTATATAGAGTGTAAAATGGGATTGTGGCAATCATATTAAACACTTTCACACAGTCAACCATAGACACACATCTACAGGTGCTCTAAAGAGTTACATTCATGTTGAAAAGAGTAATTTAGACTTGTTTGAATTTTAAATAATATGAAATAATACATATGAAACCTTAAAATTGTGTCAAGGTCATGTTACATGCTCATAATCCATACATCCTTTCCAATGTTCCTGTCTGCCCGCATACAACCCAAAACACACCTGTAGGTGCCCTATAAGAAGGTGACATCATGGAAAAAGACACACTTGAGTGGTTTATATTTCCTCAAGGTTGAAAAAATTAATTTTAGGATATTATAATGGACTAGGAGTGATCAAAGATCCATACATTATGCATTTTTTGAAAGATAGTCACACTGTCAACATGTACATTAGCATAACCACCTACAAGTGACTTAGCAGGGGATTAATAACTCTTAATGGAGGATTTTTGACATGGTGAAACCTTATATGGAGTCTTAATATGATTTATATATTAGGTCATTCATTCTTGAGGTGTTAGGTGTAACAAATGATAATGAAAACCTTGATCAAGGGCAAGTGACTAGTTCAGGGATCAAATCCCTAAAGAGTGAAAACAAAGCACATGAGCCTTTTTTCCAAGGTCATATGATAGAGTTGTTAGGAATTTTGAGGCATATAGATGGTTATTTATTTTATTATATACATGGTATAAGAAATTTAAAAATATTAAATGGAAGATAACTAGTGGAGGTTGGTTATTAAGAATCCCAAAGTTACATTTTTATGCATTAATTTCAAGCATTGATATCTACAGGATTTGAGCTATGAAAGGACCATTTCAACCAAAGGTTTAATATTAGAACATGACACCATGATATCATGGTTTTATATGGTTAAAATAACATTAATGACCTAAAAAATAATTAACCAAGGTTGATATAGACTGTTAGGGGTCCTAATCTACACCTACATGTGTCCTTTCTCAAAGACATGTGCACCTACAATAGAACAAGTAGTCAATGACCTAAGCATGGTGTTTTGATAGTGTTTTATCCATTACAAGGTGATTTTATGTATAAATAAAATTATGTGTGACATAAAGGCTTAAATAGGTGTCTTTAAACATTATGGGTCTTTAAACATTATGATCAAAGTCCCATTATAGGAATAGGCACCTATAGGAGACAAACAAGTAGGGTATCATAGTCAAGAGAGAATATTTATCTTTGTGAGATAAAGGTGTATGTAAAAGGTTAAGGGAGAGTTTAAATAAGAAATTATACCTATGATAAATTTAATTATGACTATTATTATCCCCAAAAGCTCCTGGTAATGTGAAACAAGCTTACATGGACCTCTTAAGGTCCTATATCCACCTACAACTGACTGAGTGGGATAATGAGTTTGAGAAAAATGGTTGGAACCAAATCAAGGTATGAAAATGAATTTTATTGGAATGGAAATTATATTTTATTTTCAATATAACCATGGTAAATTCTTTAATCACTATACCCAAGGCTTAATTAATGCAAAGAACACCTACAGGAGCTCTAAACAAGCAAAACATAGTCAAAGATGCACAGTGTTGACTAGTCAGAGTATGGGAAGGAGTGTGTAAAGAGTTTAATTAATAAAAAAAATAATGAAACATTAATATTGATATTAATTATATTAATAATATATTGACATGAAAAATATAGCAAGAAGGACCCCCAATCAAACAACATACAGTCCACACCAACAAACCCTACACATAGTACTTTTACACAACATATTTTTGGGTTTTAAGGGATTTAGAAGGTAAAATGACCTATTAAGGGGAAAAAATTTGGTACAAATTGTCTCCATAACATATATAATCCTATTAAATATTCGTTTTTCATGATGAAATAGGGGGAGTGCCCTCTATTTTATCTCAGACAGAGGGCACTCCCCTTAAGCATAAATTGATAGGTTGGAGAAGATGGGTAAGAAGGATGGACCATGGGATTTTTGGAAATTTCAAAGATGTGTGTGAAGTGGTAATACATATAAAAAAATTATTAAAACATAATATAATTATGGAACCCAACAAGATGGCCTAGGTGGCTAAGTTTACAAGCATGCCTAAAAGGCAAGGTTTTGTTTTAGTGTCCAAATGAGAGGTTAGTGTTACTTATAGCCTTAGGTATGAATTATAACTAATTTGAAATGTTTATGGGGTAATTATATATGTTTAAAAAATTATAACTTGAAATTAAAGCATCATAAAATTATTTTGGGATTTAAGTTGTAGACAGGCTTGTTAGGCAGGTTTAGGCCTAAAAGCCAAATGGAGGGTCAAATTAATTTCCATCCTTGGAATAAATTTAAAATGGATTGAAAAATGTTTTTAAGGAAATTTTAGATGTTTTAAAGCTATTTTAATGCATATAAATCACAAGAAGGCCATTTTTGGGCTCAGGACCAAATCATACCTATGCAAAATGTAAAAACAAGCTCGATAAGGTGATTTCAAATGTTCACATCTTTCATGAGAATTTGCATGGAGGAAAATGGATTTTAGATAAGTTTAAAGGGGTCATATAATTTTATATTTTGTATTTTTTTTGAAAATTAAAAGTCCCATCTTTATGAACAAAGCTTAAGAGGGTAAACAAGCCTAAACCCTTACAAAACCCTTCTTAGTGAATAGATTGAGAAGATTGAGGAGATAATGCATCAAAATGGACTATTTTGACTATGAAAGTGATTAGATGTTTTATAATACTCTCTAAAGATACTCCCCATCGTATTGGACTATATGGAATCTATATTGATAGGGTATAAAATTACTCTTTTTGACTATTTTATGCATTGTGCAGGTTCTAGGAGGTCTCAAGAGATAAAATAGAGTTTGGGATGAAGATATATAATTTTAATAACTCAATATTATCATTTATTTCTTAATAAAAACTCATAAGTCTTAAAAAAAATAATCTGATCTTAGCCAGTCAAAATTAACATAGTGAACATTGTAGTGAGAAGTGTCAAAATCCCAAGTAGAAGTGATTTTAAGGTGTACCTAATGCCTCTAAGGCCATGGAGAATATTTAAAAGTTTAATAAACTCAATTTTAATATTTTTAATGGAAAAATTATGCCTTTTTGGAAGCTAAGTGTGTAGGGTGCATGAAAGAAGAGTTATTTTGACTATAGATGGTGATAACTCATTTTGGAAAGATTCCAAATGACTATGACTACAACCAATGCATGGAAAGGCATGTATAAAATCCTTAACTATCATTAAAATCATCATACCTATCCCTAATCACTTTGGTGATGTTAAAATAGGGCTAAATCATGAAGGTAATTATTTGAGCTAGAATGACAACTCCTACGCCACTTTTCATAAGTTTCATGAATTGGGGTGACACTTTTGATTCCTAACCTTACATTTTTAATTTCACATATTATTATAATGCATATTTAACTCCTTTTATAATCTTTAAAAGTGTCCTTGTGACCTTTATGCTTCTCTCTTTTTCTCTCTCTCTTAAGTTCTATAAGAACTAGCCATTTTGGCCTTTGTAACTGATGCTCCAACTGAGTATGGAAAAACCTTACTCATTTTCATACCATTTGATCAATAAGACTACTGATTTTTACCTCTTCCATGACTATTCATAGTATTTTTTTCTTGGATGATTTATTTTGCTTAGTTATGACTTGTTGTTTCCTTAACATTGTTATTTCATTCTCTCACCTATTTACAGTTAGAAAACTTCTTCTTGTATGGAATGTGAAGTGTTTTATGATGTATCAAGGTTGATAGAGTCAGTCTATTAAAATAGTGCCATTCTAGGCCTCTTTTCTATTCCTCCTAGCCTAAACATTCATCACAACCTTATAATGTAACATTGATGTGGGAAAATGCATATTGGAGAAGTGTATGTTGAGTTAGTCCCTTGTTCTCATGTGTAACATGAAGCTAGTTGGTAATCATCAACTATTTTGGTGTATAACCTCCCTTATAATAGTTTTATTTCTATTTTATCTCTCCATTTTTCCTCACAAAGTTTAGGTGTAATAGTGATCCAAAGTGGTACATCAAGGGAGCTAGCCTTATTTAGAGACTCACCTCATCCTTAGGCTCAGCCATAGCCTATAGGTGTTTCAATTATGCCACTTGGATGATGAGAGATAAGAAATCTCCTTAAAAGGTGCAAATACAAGTGAAAACAACTCCATCATTACCCAACCCTACTTAGTGGATCATAATCTATGAATAACATGAATTGGACTAATGGCTTATATAATCCTCTTATGTAGGTGGCTCAATAAATCAAGCAGGCTATGACTCCATCATTACCTACCCATGTGTGATATATGTATTTGAAATTGAAACTACACAATTTAACTAAAGTTGTGTGATGTAACTAAAATTTCATAAGATGGATTTGGGGCCACTCAAAAACTATGAAATGAAAAATGGCTTAGGGGCCACTTGAGCACTCAAGAATGTAAATCAAGGAATAATTAGTATTTCAAACCACTACAAATGGAATAAGGCATCAATCTAGTGAAAAACTAGTGAAAATGGTTTATAGAGTAACATGGAGAATGATATTGATCTTCCATTCCATATAAGATAATTGGTGTCAAACTAAACATATGAGAATAATACGTTGCACATATGCCCCCAAATCTAATATCTGTGCATATGGATTCTAGACTGAGTCATAGTAATCTATGTCTCTAAGTATCTAAAATTTAAATGGGAGTGATCATGACATGCACGATTCCTCCAATCTATGAAAAACCTATGTAATCTATGTGAAAATTGAGTATATACTAAGCTTATCTGATAATCTATGACTAAAATAATGCAAATCTAGATTGTACCTACTATACTTTTTTGGAAATTGTATAATTTTTTATTTTTTGGGATAATAGATAGTAGTGTAGTCCCTTGGATAATATCATAATATGGTAGCATCCTATGTGCTACATTATTGACCAATTATACCATTTCTATTCAAAACTAAGGGTGGTTTGTATGTGAGGGTTTTTCATTGTGTTATCCTAAATATGTGTCTGTGTGCTGAAAATTGTGTTCTAAGTGCATTAGGATGGCTTGATCTCTATGAAAAACCCATGTGAATGCCCCTTATTTTGAGGGGAGTTGTTGAACCTTTACAATTATGATCCTCAAAATAAAAATTATGCATCCTATTTTTTAGGCTAAAAACATATGATGTCTACATGATAAACTAATATAATGTGTATACATGACATCAAAATGTAAAAATAATATAATCATAATTTTCTAATGTATGATGCATGTTAGATATGACATTCACAAGAATTTCAAGATAGAAATAATAATATAAACATGTATATGAACAAAAAATCAAGTATAATCTTAGTAACTACCTAGGGGGATGTAGAATGGTGTCCATCAAAGCACCCAAAGAGGAAGGGGATATGTATGAGGTCCCTCATGGCATTGAAAACTAAGTGTGTAAGAAATAAGTAATAGACAAGTGTCATGGCCATGATGCATGCATATAAACACATGAGGCATGCAAAGTAGGGTAAGGGGCCACCATAGAAGGGATGTGCATATGTCACTAAGTTTGAGAAAGAGCAAACATAAAAGGACATGTTCAAATGTCCATATATGCATAGAGAAAACAAGGTTGGCTTAGATCAACATGAAAGAGCATGTTCAAATATTTGCATACATAATCAAGAAGGCACACATAAGGACATGGAAACATGTGCAAATCATATGCACATTAAAAGGAATTGACATAGAGCCATATAATACTAGCATATTTAAATTCTCTCAAATATATGTAGAAGTGATGAGATACAATTAGATCTAAACTAATAAATCTATAAATGAGAGTATGCATGAACATGTGGTAAAAATCCATATAAGATCAAAGATGTACATAAGCTAAGTCTATAGTCATAGTAGACAATAAAAAAATTGAGTAGTATAGGGTGATCAACATCAATATATAATCAATGTTAAATCTATGATATGAAGTATATAAAGATATAACCTAGTAAACTAGAAACTATATAGTATGATGCCTCCAATGGGTGAATGTATCAATGCTAAATCTATGTATCTATGTATGTTCCCTCAATGGGTAGATAGTAGTAAATCTAGATCTATGTAGAGGACTTGAGTCCTAGAATGATCTACAAACACTTGAAGAGAATAAGTGAAGCATGTATGTATGATAAAACCAACTATACTAGCATAGATAACATATGTAATACCTAATAAATAGAAGGAATGTAAACATGGAAATGCAAACAATTTGAAATTGTGTATTTTATAAGAAAATATTTTAATGCTTTTGTATTTTTGGAAATGTTACATTATTTTTGTATTTTATGAGTATAATCTATGTGTAAGCAAAATAAAAATGAAACTATATACAAGGAGAAAAATAAGAGTAACTATGTACAAGTAAACTATGAGGATAGTACTAACCAATGAGTCTCACAAGAGACTCACTATCAAAGTGTCTTATATTAAATAAGGGAAGAGTGACCACCCACACTATGTGAGGAGGTACTTGAGATCTATGAATTAGATGCATTGAGAAATATATATCTAAAATCACCTATGGAGTGGGGCTATGAATCCATAGAGTTGAATGAATAGGCCTATGAACTATGTGGTTATTAGGTACCCATCTAGTAGAATAAGCTCTAACTGGCATGGGTGCTCTATGTTGTAACACTAATCAGGATGTAACACTAATCCACAACATGTCATGATTTAATAATCTCTCTAATATATGTCTCTATGGGAGACTATGTATACATGATAATGCTATAGGATTAGACCTCACCTACACTAGTAGCTCAGCTAATATCAAATGTGTGCTAATAAAATCCATGTTCAAATTTGTAACTGGTGTCTTCTATTTAACTGGATGTGGAATAGGTAAGGGATACTCATATATAATTCCATTGACTATAACCACTTGATTAACATGTATATATTTAAGACATCTATGTATGGTGGATGGGATGGATTGAAGATGCTATATTCAAGGCCTACCCAATAACATATCAAATGTGATGGAGCTAGGTACCACTAAGAATTAGGTGGACACATGTGTGAGACCAACCTATAATGTAAGTACTATCTCCCCATTGGAGCTTTGAACATGGCCATTGAAGCCATGAATAACTATATTTATCTAAGAAATATCTTGCTCTAAATAACCCAAGTGCTATATAAATGTGATAGTAAACATGTTAATGCTTAACCCATTATCAACCATGACACTTTGAATAGGATGATGATCAATGTAAGATCATACAAAGAGTGCATATAAATATGATTCATCATTAATGATCTCTTGCTTTGAGAAAGTGATGAGAGGTCTAACTGGCACTATAGTATGGTACACACCAATGATATTATTGAGAGTGTGTGTGTCCATCATATGAGTATGGAAAGATTATGGTGGTGGATGTGATTGATAAGTATAATTAAAACTACAAGTGCCTATTATCTCATTATCTATGTGCTTTGTAAACATATGTAAAAATATTTTCAATGCCTTCACTTATATTGGCTGTGCTCTAGGTGCCTTTGTAGGAATACCTATCTCAATGATATTAGAATCTATCAAATCTTGTATCTTATGCCATAAATTGATTCATTTGTTTGTATTATGGCTTGATACCCTTTGATAGTTAAAAACTTCATTGGCACCATAACTCTTTGGAAGAGGCCTAGTCGTATCAACCTCTTTGATGAGAGGGAGATATATGACATTATATTCTAAGAGTTACTAGAGAATATGTGCTAGAAATTTATGAATATTCATAAAAGGTATCCTTGAAGAGATGACAAAACCATGTGAGGAGATGACCTTGATAAAGCATTAACCATTATCTTTTGATCATTATTATTTTCAGTGGGCCTCACCTCATATGGGGGATTATTAGAAATATTATTATTTGAATTTGATCCAGTTGTGTACTTTAATTTGCCCATGGAGAGAATCTTGACTTCCTATTATTTTATTGTATGGAATAGATCTATGAATGATGGAAGTTTTTAAAATAGTATAGCTTCATGTAATGCTAGTAATAAACTCTACTTGAATATGTCCTTGAGTTCTATCTACCATGGGGCTAGTCATCTTAGCTAATATGTTTTTATATCACAAGACATATTTAGCTATTGTCTCATTAGATTTTTAATTTATTTTTAAAACTTGAGTGTATGAAACCTTGTCACTAATATTGATTGAAAAGTGTGCTAAACACATCAACTTGGTGAGGAGCCAATCATTGGACATGTAACTCAAAAATGATACATGAAAATCATAGAGATGATGCTATGGGTCACCCTTACAATCATAGAAATTAATATTGGGTGCCATAAATACAAAAGGCAAAGTAGTTGCCACTATAAGTTGTGTCCAAGGTGTATGTAGGAGCATATGGGAATCCAAGGCATAAGATGGTCTAGTATCACCCTAATGAATATGTAACACCTTAGAATATATAAAATTGATCTCCTATTGAAAGGATTGAATATCTAAAGTAGAGGGATGTGTACTATCCATAAGAGCTTGAGCCACTAGTGAGGGTTGGCTAGTTATAACTAGTTGTTGTAGAGTATGAGTTGTCCCTATATTAGGTGTAACAATATTATTATCTATGGGATTGAAGGATTGGCCAAGTGATGTGTTATTGATTTCTAATATAGAATTAAAAATATGTTCATGATCATGGGGATGTTCCTAAAGTCTATCTCTAAAACTTTGTAAGATATCATATTTATTAATTATTAATTATCATCATCGAGGGGGGGGGGAGTGTGTTCCTAATCCTATCTTGTGCATCATCAATATATTGATTGTATTGATCATGTTATTATATATTATCATTAAAGTCCACATAATTAGGATGTGAAGGATCAATTATGGGGGTTGTAACTAGTCCCTTATCCATGGTATAGGCTCGAATAGAAGGAATCTAGGTATGCTCAATAAGTTTACCACTAAGCCTAACACTTCTTTATAAAGGAAGAGATATGAATTTTTTATATGGTATATAGTAAACAAACTGAAAGAGGGATGATACAATAGAATGAATGAAATATAAAAAACCTATAAAAATAAATGGAAATAGGAAAAATAAGGATACAAACCCTAGGAGTATCTAGGGCTAGGTTTTTTTAGCTATTCAAAGTAAGTCGATTTCAACAAATGATTTAGCTTTTAAGGGGATTATGGAATGTAAAATTCTAATTTATTAAAGTTCTAGATTAATAAATTAGGGAATAAAAATGCAATAATTATAACCTTTAATTTTTATAATAATTGACTTTTATAATTATTTTAGAAATATAAAATGAACTACAAGAGATGTACTTAATTGGAAATTGATTGAGACAAATGAATTACAAGCTTGAAAACTAGTACAAAGAGTGTGTAGGGTGTCATGAACTAGAAACAAGAGTAAAAAACCCTCTTAGATAATAACACAATCTTATGGATAGTAGCACACTATATTAGTGTCCTCTAGGGGTGCGATATTATCTTTTTACAAACAAGGACAATGACCTTTTGGGTGGAGCTTTGCCTAGTCTTGGGGCACTTGTACTTGAGTGGATGAATGTTGGTTCACTGTCTATTCTCTATTTTGATTGATTTTCATGTGAAACTAGGCCTCCATGTTTATTAAGGTATTTGATGAGCACAAGTACAAAAAATATGGTGTTAGTAGGGTATGATAGACATGACCTCAACACCCCATGTGTTGAGCATTGTCAACATACCAATATATCAAAAGGGTATCAAGCCTAATGTAGTTCTCCCAATCTAAGTGCTAGTGCAAGTGCAAGTGAATACTAGTATGAGTTCCAGTATCAGTGTTTTGAGTGTGATTTGATGCTAAAAATTTGATTAATGTGATCTCTAGGCTACTATAGATGGGTGTATGAAAAATTATTACAAAATAGGGATTAATGAAATTGATTTTCACAACCATTTTTGAGTTTGTTTATGGGTATTTGCATCAGATTTCCATCTAGTAAATAGGTGAATGAAAATGGTTTATATATGGTAGTCTGATGCTTCTCAATATATGAAATAGGTTTAGGATGACCTTAGGAGTGCTTTAGGGAATACAAATATATATGTTGGGAGAGTAAGGAGAAAAAGGATAGTAACATGATCCCTAGGTGAATAGTGTAGTGTGCTAGTGTCCAAAAGGCCACGCTAATGTCCAAGTGGTAGAAGTTAATGAACAAGGGGTCTGGGTGCCTAGAGGATGGCTTAGTACTACTTTTGGTATATCTAGGAATAGGCTAGACTCACATTAAAAGTTATAAAATGATCAAGAGAGTCCTTAGGATAGGTCTATAGATAAGCTAGGACAAGGTGGTCTCAAGTGACACTCATTGCACTGAAATGACATTTTAGATGAATACAAAATTTTTATACTTGGGTTTATTTATAGTTTTTTAGAAAGAGGGTGAAAGGAGATTACAAATATATATCCAAAAGAAAATTTCACTTAATTAATGTCATATAATAAATAATTTGTATATAGTAAAATTCAACATATAAATCAAAGCATTAGGTACGAATGTTTTTCTCTTGTAGACTATTTTATACCATGTGGAATATGTTTTTATGGTGTGACAAACTAAACTTGAGAATATAAGAAAAAAACAATGTATAGTAAATAATAAGGGAAGCAACAGACATGAGGTTTATTATATTATTCTATTTCCAGTCTTTCTCATCATGTATTTGTTATTAAATCCCTATTACATTAATATGCATAAGATATATGCAAGGTCAAGGAAGTTGTCATGAAAGATGAATGCAATAGGCAGTTCCAATAATAAAATAGGTATAATTTTCAAGGTAATGATTTGGTTCGATAATGCTTGTTCATTTCTTATATGATTGAGATAGGCAAACTAGTTGCTAGTTGGCCAAATCGAGACATGCGAGTGTGTGTTACACACCATATAACTTGATCAACATAGTAAATAAAGAACTGGTCAATGAATTATTTATGAGATTATCCTATGTGTTTCTAAAGTTAGATCCAACTATTGTGAAATTTTTTCATTGAGAATTTATTATGCATTTGAGTCAATTTCTATCAATATTAATTATTCCACTTTTTTTAGTGTTTTTCTTGACTCTACAACCCAATAGAAAAGATAATTCTATAGGAAAATATGCATGGAATAAATTTTGGATATGAAATTTGTGGGCCTAAGATAGAAATCAAATGAATTAATTTAATTATTTTAGAATTAATTAATTTTATTTGAATTCATAAAAGAGTGTCAAAATATTGCCAAAAAAGAGCACCAAGGGAGCATTCCAAGAAAGAGCTATGTATTTGTAGTCATTGACTAAATTGATTATTTTTGTTAAATGCAAAGTCATAATTGCATCTAATTTTTAAAAATGCTTAGATAATAAAATCAAGAATAGGAAAAATCTAGGTAGAAGATCTAGATTTAGTTAGTGCGAAGGATGGCTTTCCAGCTTCCTTTGTGGATGAAAGTCATGTAAAAAAGACACAATATCGATTATCAAAAGGGGATTCTTCTTTATTTAAGCTCTTGGGGAAGGGTTCACTACATCTTTGTGTGTTATATGCGATTTTAGGTTTTAATTAGTGGAATAGAAGAAAATAGGTGAGATCATTCTTTGGATTTGTCATTATTTAATTTTATTTTTAATGTAATTTTTATTTATGTATTTAGTTTTAAAAACCATTAAAATTTTGCATTTTTCATGCGTGTGTGCAACTTACGATTTTTGAAAACTTTAAGTTGAAAACATCGTGGAGGGTCTTTGTACCAAGTGCACCTAATATTATTTTTTGAGGAAACTTTGTGCTTCCAGACAAGCCTTTAGTTAACATTACATCTATTAATCCAAATTTTAATTTCATGTGAGAAGAATAATTTCCATCTATTTCATTTAAATTTGAGTTATCCAAGTGGTCTTATATTTTTACTCCATTAGGGGTTTCTCACCTTCACCTCTATTCTCTTGCATTATTATTCCATTTTTAGCTTTCTCCATTTCCTTTATGTTTCATTTTTGTCATTTTTGGTCAAAATAACTAAAAAATACTCAAAAACCCAACTCTTTTATGGGAGCTACCGCTCTCAAACATAGAGGAAAAACACCTCTTCAATCTTAATTTATCTAGTGTTGTGAAAATCATGCCACTATCCATTGAGAAAGTTAGTAAAACAAAAAAACAAAATGAGATAATTTTTCTTAACACTAATCTAATGCCATTTATATCCATAGTTTATAATATTTTTATTCCTTATATACACAATGATCAATCCCCTAATTAATTATATATTTACATAATGATTTATTCTATGGTGCTCCTTGGCATGCCTTCATGACTGTTTCCTCTCAAGATGTCATGGATGTTTATATGCTTTAAATTTAGTATCATTTTTTGATACATTGACCTTTTCAATCTTTTCTTTTACCTCTTCTACCTTTCATTTATTCATTATCTCTCGAGTAGATGAATTGTTCTTTTTTTCTTATAATTTTTATTCATATTGTTCTTTCTCTTCTTATGAATATTCCTTATGCTCTTCTTCTCCATCTTTAAATTCATTTTAATGCTCTACATTTACCTCTATTTTCTCCTCACTAAGTATGATATATTGCAAAGTGACCTTCTTTCTCTTCTACCAAATCTTCATGATTTTATTTTTCACATTAATATTGATTGTTCCCAAAGTATCTAAGGAAATCCAATAAAAAGATCCAAACCATCCATATAACAATCATAAAATATAAATTCAAAACATATTTACTCATAATTATATTCATATCCTAAAAAACTTGAATCCTCTTACCATATACTTGAGCTCCTTTGATATTCTTTAATTGAACATGTAGATGTTGGGCCACATCCATGTGTATGAATTTATTAATATTGCTAGGATTTGTGGACACAATGAACTTATTCATTTTAATGTGTGATCATATGATTTCAAATAAGGTAAGTTTATTTTTATAATGAAAAATAAATATAACAACTTGAACTAACATTATAGGCATATATCCTTAGAATGGGCAATATCTAGAAACAATAAAAAAATAGAAGACACATTCAAGTGATTACCTTCCTCAATGGATATATGTTTTTAGCTAGAATACATACATATTTAGCCATTATATAAAGATTGATATCTTCATCAATATCACAGAGCTAGTTCATCAACATTTTCCCTTGCGTTATTGAGATTTGTTGAACAATTAAAAGAAATCGGTGAAGATTTTTCTTGTATTTTGATAGATTAATACTGCACAAAAATATTGCTAAGAATAGAAGGTGATCCCTCTATTTATAACTTTATTAGACTAATTTAAACCATTAGATTTTAATCTATATGTGTGGTTTAGGTTTAAACTAATTTGTATGGTAAATTTAATTAATATTTGGGATAGAGTTTGAATTAATAAATCATAAGTTGCATTTATGATGATATTTTACAAAGCTTGACTTTTGGGTTCATTTGAATCCACTTACCACATGATGTTATGATGAAGACATTTGTTTATGATGTTATGATGATGATATTTTTTGATGATGTCATGAGGAAAATATTTGTTGACGATGTCATGATGTAGATATTTGAATCCACTTTCCATGTGAATGGAGGGATAATTTAATCAATGAAATAAGAAAATGGGTAATTCCAAAATCTTTAGAATTTTTCATTAAAAGAATATTAGGTTAATTTAGGTTAATTAACAAAGGTTAATTAAATTAATGAAAAGTGATGTGACTTTTGAAACTCTAATAATATTTTAACCTAATTAACCTAGAAGATCACTTGTAAAGTAGAAATTTGACCTAGGATGAATTAGATGGAGCTGATGATTGGATACGGTGTATTGCCCCAATAAGGGATTCAAAAATGTTCTTTAGAATAAGGATGTAAGATGTGTGGACAAATATATATGTTTTAGTGATTTCAAGCCTAATTCATGCATTATTGCAAGAAATCATTCTAATTATAATTTTAACATAAAAGTGATGAAAATGAAGAATCTACATTTTCCCCCTGTTTGAAAGGGAATTTCAGGACACTAGATGAAATAATTTTTTTTAAATAATGAAAAGGTAATTGAAATTATTTAGAAAATGATTTACCAAATGATGTTTAGGATATCTTAGATGCCCCCTTGAGGGAGTGGCCAAAAAATGTTTTAGATGGAGGGGTCATCAAAAGAAATAAAATGAACAAGAAGAATGAGATTAAACCAGAGATGCAATTAATATAAGTGAGTTAATGTTTGCATGATTTGATACCTAATGATGAAATAAAAAAATGAATAGACCTAAAGAGGGAGGAGTTGAGAAAGATGCATCCCAAGATAAGCGACACACTTTAACTTACCCCAAACATGGCAAAATCTACAAGATTAGAATTAGAAGAAAGACTAAATAATTGAATGGACCTAAAGAGGGTAGAATTGACTGGAAAATTGATTCACCCCAATAGGGTAGGTTTGATCATTGATTAATTTATGTGCCCAACAAGGTATATTTGATCATTTAATCAGACCAATTAATTGATTGTAGGTAATAGCTCAAGCATTTAAACTCTGATATAAATTAAATATAAAATGGATGATAGAAAGTTGATAGGTTGATGTAAAATAGATGTGTGGATGGTATACTAAATTTTCAAAGAATGAAGAAGCCAAAAAAAATAGACACATAAGGATGTGTAAAGTGATGAAAAGATGAATATGATTGGAATAAGAGAATAATGATGGAATAATAATGAATTTGGATTTGAAGAATAATGGTGATCGAGATGACCTTATAAACTCCATGTGATTGAGTATTTCCTACATAGTTCAGGTGGAACTTAGTCTATTTTAGTTCCCTAAAAAATAAGATAAATATGATTATAAATGAGGAATGAATAATAAAGGAAACAAACAAACACGGAAACAAACAATCAAAGAAACAAACAAACAAGTAAATAAACAATCAAGGAAACACACAAACTTAAAAAATCAAATAAAAATAAAGAATATTGTCACTAATAAATTAAATATCCAAATGTGAAGGCACAATAATAATAATAATGTTATGGTGACCCCAATCAAAGATACATGTAATGGTATGGAATGGGGAGAAGATATACCAAAATAGGCTACACACTTTGATTTATCAAAGAGGGTGAAAACTATGAGCTAGAATGAATTGGACCCAAAGATGGAAAATTGGGGGAAAAGACATCCCAATAAGGGGAAATAAACACCCCAATGGTTGATAAAATGAGTGGATCAATAATTAATCAATAGTTTTTTGATTGGATTTAAGACAAGACCAATGTTTTTGAATTTTTTGGCTTTATATCTCTCTTGGAGATTTTAAACCTTTTCAAATGTTTAAAATTTTGTGGTTTTATATATCTCATGGATATTTTAAGTATTTTCTAATTTTGGGGTCTTTTTTGGTTATCTAAATGTTTTAAATTGGTTTGCAATATTTGAATGTTTTGATTTTATGAATAGGTATACAAGAAATGCATAAGAAGTTATTAAGAAAGGGAAAACCTATCCTAGCATTAGGATGTGAAATGATAATGAATGGATGAATGAAAAGGATAATGCATAATAATAATGGATGATGATGGAAGGGACTAGGACACTCTAAAAACTATGTCACATGGGAATGAATGCATCCAATTGTCAAAGTATTGATTGGATAATAGGCCAAAAAGTTTCCCAAAATAAGTCTCAATATACCTTTTACTTTTGTAATGATGTCAAGATGAGAAGATCGATGGGAATGATAGGATGGGCATAGATGAATATGATAGAATGGCCAAAATGGATGGTATGTACTGTATTTAAATGTGAATGATTTAAAAGGATTATATATGGGTTTACCCCTAATTATCAAGGTACATTTAGACAATGAATTATTTATGCATAATGCTAGAAAATTGGTTTTCATCATGGTAATTACACAAGGTGCCATAAGTATGATTTTTACCATTAGATGAATTATGTATCTCTCTTTGTAATATTTGGATAAGATAGCCTAAAAGGATTCTAAGGCCTAATGGAAGAAATATTACTCAAAAGATCGTATCTTGATAAGAATAAATTATATTCTTATCAAGGATGCATAAAGAATGTGCAAGACAAATGCAAGAGATGAATTGATTCAACCAAAATCAAAAGAGTTATATAAATGTAATATATTAACTCTACATTCCATATTACAAATGCATTACTAGAGTACCCAATATATAAGAAAATGAGAGTGGGGTAGACAACCTATAGTGGGTATGCCAACACTATGTGTACACACCAAAGGCGGGGATAAAGTGGTAGATAAATAATGATGGAATGTGGTCCACTCATAGTGGAGTGACTAGATTATGTAGTAAACACATGTGCACATAATTAAATATATAATTATGCACTAAACATATGTGCACACTATTAGGTCATAATCAAGCTTAAAATGAAGAAGTGTGAAAGGAATCCAAAGGTAAAACCAATTTGGGTGAGAAATATTTTCACACCAATACCCCCCTTAAGTGAAATTTAGGAGGAAAGCAAACTAAAACATGAAAAGACAATGGGTCCTGGTAACAAGGCCTAAAAAGGTACCCATGTACAAAATAATCCCTTCAAGAATAAAAGAGAATTATAAAACCCATAGGTAAAAAACTCTTCCTATGAGAGGATGAAGGAAAAAGGTCATGTGACTCTCTATGAAGCATTGCTAAAGCTGAATGTCCATATGGAAACTAATCCATCTTACCAGAATAAAAGGATGTTAAGTCTCTACAACCACCAAGTGATGCAGTAAATGGTGTTGAATACATAGATTAATCAAAGTAAACACTGGATGCTAAAGTAATGGGTAATGAAATGAACCTAAGGAAGCATTAACTGAATCACCCCTCTCAATGTTGAACTTAGAGAAGCTATCAATGCATGTTTCTATTTATAAAAATGGTGAAATTGGTGACAAGTGAACACAACAATGGTGACACTGAACAAAGGTCACCAAGATGCAAAGAAAGACTTCAAGGTGTAATGGATCCATAATGTGGATGAATAACCTATCTCACAAACCTAATAAAAAACTAAAAGAATGCCATTAAATACACAAACTAAGATATGAAAGAGTGGACACAACCACTACTTGAACATAATCTTGGAGATACTCGAATCACTTCAAAACAATCAGAGTCTGATATTAGGTGTGATAGATGCTAAAGATATAATCAAGGAAAATGCAACTGAAATATATGCCAATGAGACATGAAATGGTCCTCATATGGGTTTCAACATACAAGTGCTTAATAAGAGACCCAGTTACAATAGAGGAGTAAATTTTTTTGTCATGAGAAAAATTACAAAAAAATCTAAAGGCACTAAGAAAGGGGCCTTAAGATGCATCCACTAAAGAATGTAGGTGTTAAGAAAGGGGCTTGAAGGAGACATTAACTCTAAATAAGTGATCTAAATAGAAGATGTTCTAGTAGAATGTGAATGTTGGATGAAGTCAAGACATTGCTAATTAGGCATGTAGATTAACCAGGAACACTGATTTAGAAAAATACAAGTTTTTTCATGAGGGGGTCTGACCACCTATTAGACTGAGCTTCACCTATAGGGATTCATCAATGAAAGGATGTGTTGTAGAGAGTAATGATACTTACCAAAATGGGTGACCAAATGAGGTGGCCACTTGTGCAATTTTATTTTTGACATGAGAAAAAATTGTCAAAAAAACTCAAAGTGCAATTTTATTTTTGTCATGAGAAAAAATCACATAAAAAAACTCAAGGTGCAATTTTATTTTTATGTGAGAAAAAATTGTGAAAAAACTCATGTAATTTTTTTTTTGTGAGAAAAAATAATAAAAAACTCATTTTTTATAGTAATTAAATCTATTATAACTTTTCTATTACACATTGAAATTTAAAAATTCAAAAAGTTATAAAAAGCTATAAACAAGGCACATAAAACTCAAAAAAGTTTATGAGTTCTTGTTTATAGTTAGAGAGTTGTGTGAAGAATAAAAAATGTATTTTTGGAGTAAAAAATTCTAAATTATACTATAGTTAGTGAAATTAAAATTGATTTTACAATTAATAATGATATTAAGAATTCTATACTACTATAGAAAGAAGAAAATGAGATACATAAAACCTAGAAAATGTTTTGAGTGATTGTATACCATTTTACCACAATAATAAAATGAATAGTCATTATTTTTTAGAAAAAAAAATTTATAGGAAAAGGCTTGCACTTAGATGTCCAATTGGGATAAATTTAGAGGCAATTCTATGTGTTTTTGACAATTTGTATGTGGTGGTGAGCTCTGATATGCTCTTGAAATTTACAAAATATACTTGTAATAAAAATACATAAATAAGAAATCCCTATAAACTAGAATTTCTTGCACACCTTTTTGATTCTCAGGAACATCCAAAGAGGATGCAAGAGAAGAGAATACTTAACAAGGAAAAGAATACTGGATCTATAATTATGAATCCCTAAGAGGCTACCCAAAGGATCTTCATCTACTCTGATACAATGTAAGATTTGGATAAGATATCCTAACATGATTTTAAGGCCTAATGAAAACACTCTTCCTCACAATATCATATATTAATAAGAATAAATTGTATTCTTATCAAGGATGGATAAAAAATGTGCAAGATAAATACAAGAGATGAATTGATCTAATTTGAATCAAAGGAGTTTCATAAATATAATATATTAAATCTATATTCTACATTACACATTCCACATTACAAATTCCCTACTAGAGTACCAAGTTTATATGAAATATAGAGTGGGGTAAACAACCCATAGTGGGTGTGTCAACACTATGTGCACACACCAAAGTGAGGGAGAAAGTGGTAGACAACCCATAGTGGAGTGTGGTCTACTCATACTGGAGTGACTAGACTATGCACTAAACACATGTGAACTTAATTAAGAATATAATTATAACATCTAATTATGCATTAAACATATGTGCACATTGTTAAGTCCTAAATAAGCTTAAAGTGAAGAAGTGTGAAAGGAACCCAAAGGTAAAACCAGTTTGGGTTAGAACCCTTTTCTCACATCAACACTCTTTCTCTTCTTTTTAAATTTGATTTTGAATTGTTACTTTTTTTTTGGTATCTCAACTCAATGAAGGATTGCAAGATGCATAATGGTGACCCTTTGATGTCTAGCCTATACCATCTCTAAATATTTTTTATGTTAGGATCATGTTGCTGATTTGAAATACATTTCTACTATTTTGATATTTTATTGGTTGTTGATTTTGCTTCCTCCAAACATCGAAATAAGGTGTCTTCATAAGCTCTATAAAAGAGAGTATTGCTCGAGAAGGGGAATAAGGATAAGCATTAGATAAATTATATGATTTATAGGGGTAATATAATACTTGGATAATGTTGAGCTCATAAAAGGGGTGTGCTTATAATAAGGTGGTATAAATGTTAGGAGGCCAAAGGGCATTGAGACTAATAGTCACACACATTGTTTTTGGTTCTAAATGTTTCAATTGGGACATAATTTTGGTTGTGGTTGGGATAAATAACTCTAAAAACTATCTCAAGAGTACCACAAGATTTTTTTGTTCCTTAGGCCTGAGAGTTAATATAATTTGAATGATCTTTAGATTATCAACTATGCTGATATTGATTTCAATAATGTCCTCATCAAAGAATGAATAACTGAGTTATTCAGCTATTGGCACCTTTAAGAGGTTTTTGCCAACAAAGTATTTTTAATTTTGATTATCATCTATGACCTCAAACAAAGTTTCAATAAAGGATATTAACTTTTGAATTTGATTATCCACTATCACCTCAAATAATGTTTCATTAGGAGATGATAATTTTAGACTTTTATTTTCCCCTAACACCTTAAAGAAGGTTTCACTAGGAGGCTTGTATTATGATTGATTGCTACCTTGGATCTCTAATTTTTTTATAACTGATATGTCACCATGACATAAGGCCAATAATGTGTGATTCTGTTGGTCTCAATTGATGGTTATTAGAAATTGGTTTTCAAAAGAATAGATAGGATAATTAATGTGAATATGATAGGTAATGGTATTTGATTGGTACAACATAACATAATCCTCATAGAAAATATTAGGAGAACTTGTGTTGATGTCAAAGGAAGCTTCCTCAAAAACTGTGGAAGAATCAATGACATCTTCAAATGTATCTTCCAAAAGTGTGTAGCCAATATCATAATATCCACTATCATATTCTGATTTTAAAGTTAATTATAACTCAAGTAGATCTAAATATGATGTTGATTATGATTATGATGTTAAATCTAATGTTGGTTCCAAAGTGGAACTTGATTCTAATATTGGTTCTAAAATAGGACCTAGTTCTTTGTTAAATTCTAAGATAACTATTGCTACATATGATGTTGGTTCCAAATAACCTAATTCTAATATATAAGTGGCCACAAAGATGGCCTATTGGGTTTCATTTCCCACAAGTAACCTTTTCACTTTTGCTTGAAAATGAAGGCTTTGGGACAAAGTATTTTTATAAAATGGGGGGAATTTTGTAATGGATAAAATATGAACTATTGCTTGATAATGGGGCATTCAAAAATGGCCTCATCAATGTTGGGTCCTTCATAAGAAATGAATCATTGGTAAAAGGGTGATTCACCAAACATTGACTCCTCAAGGATGTGTGATTTGACAAAAATGTCAAAAATGAGTTGATTGTCTTAACCTTGATTTGGAAGTGGATATACCAGATCATTCTTGGGAAGGAGATCATGACATATCTTACTCAAGTAATTATCAAACTTATACACACTTGGGTTTTTAATAGATAATAGACCTTAAAGGGGAATTGATTGGTTTTATTATGGCTTTAAGGCCATATTGAAATTTGGACTAATGGATGAAATGTTAAGAGTAGATGCAAAGTGGGCTAACTTTGGCTAAGATAATTGAGTTGGTATATCATGTATTGACTAATGAATGGTAATTCTAGAACAAGTTTAGGACCATGAGATGTCATGGATTGAATTAACCTTGAAATAATTCCCTCAATTAAGGATACATGCAAGGCAATTGGATTAGAAGTAATTAACTCCAAAGAGGGTAATTTTTTTGAGTGAAATGGCCTTAGAGAAGTCAGATTGGTCTAGATTGAAATGTTCCCAAATATGGAGGATGTGTTTGATTGTAATGGCCTTGAATAATACATATTGGACTAGATTAAAATGGCCCTAAAGAGGGCAGTTTGATCTTGGTCTTTTCCCTAAAGGAAGCAAATTGGTTTTGATTGAAATGAACCTAAAGAGGGAAAATTGGTCTTGATCTTTGTCTAATTTTAGTCAAAGTTGAATTGATTTAAATTGATTGGCTCAAAATTGGAATGGGTCAAAAGTGGCCTAATGTGGACAATTGATTTCATATTGGGTTTGGATCTAAATAGACCTGATTTGAATTATTTTTAATTGGACAAAATAATCGTTAGAATGACCTAGAATTTAGGTTGCATAATGTCTTATTGTACATATGTGTAATGACAAATTAGAACTTAAGATAATGTTGATTTATTTGAGGTGTAAACTACACAACATTTAAAATGTGGGTATACTAACAAATGATCAATAATAAATATATAATATAAGCCTTATTTTTAATGGTAAGATGGGTGTGTAATGCAATCTTAATCCACATAACTATGTTACTTAAAGTGGTGATAAATTAATTTAGTTTAACCCTCACTTCAATTGGTACATCATGAAATATTGAGGGAGTTTGGTTCCCTTGGCACTAGAAATCATTTGCAACCGATGGTCTTAATATAAATTTTTATAAAGCTTATAAATGGTTCCTGATATACCTTATGGTTGCAATCAATAAAAATCCAAGAGGGGAAATTATTATTGTGTTATTTGTCAGGATTAGGAGCACAATTGATTACTTTTCTATAAGCAATTAAACACGGAATTGAACTAGAATGATTAAGTAACTAGAAACTTGAAACAACAAAGAATATGAGAAATAATACAATCTATATTAACACTCTTCTTGAATACAATAAATAAATCTTCCTCTCCTCCTCACACCTCTTGGGTGTACAGTATTTCACTCAAGAGTTCTCTCTCTCTTTCTCAACCACAACTAACTCAACAACCTAAGTTGTTATCCCCTCCTTGATTGCTTCAGCTGATCTCCTTGACCTTGCACCTTGCAGATCTCCTTTGACCTTGCTTTCTTGCTTTAATGCTTTACTTGCCTTAATTACAATACATGCCTCATGGGTCTCTTAAATAGGATCCCAAGCATACAATAATTAGACATCTAATTACAATAATTAGAAACACAGACTCAATACTTAAATTAGTCTTCAACATGCAAACACTCTCGGACCTCTTAAAATTAGACGAGTCTAATTTTGGAAACACATGCAAATGAATTCACATGCACAGGTGACTGACGTCAGTTGCTATCGGTCTGCTCCTGACCGACGTTGGCCAATCCCTGGTTCTTGCCTGACCGACATCGGCAATACTGCCAATGCCAGTTACTAGTTAAACTCAACAACCTCTTGATTAGCATCTTGGTGAAGCTTTTAGCTCCACAACTTAACAATCTCCCACTTGGAGATAAATAGTGGCACCTGTACAACAATCTCCACTAATCATCTCAGGCACCTCCATCTTCAAGCTCAATTTTGAAAACCAACCACCACACATCCTGTGATGCTACACCTGTTATCCAAGTAACCTGCCACATCTGAACCTACATACCATGTAGAAAAGTGCTTAACCCTACATAAATACCTGCTATTTGTCCCTCTCAAATACTTGAGAATCCATTAAACTACTCTCCAATACTCTTTCTTTCCTGAATTGGCTCTGAACTTTCTGACAACTCCCACTGCTTGGGAAAACTCAAGTTTAGTACTCATGTACTTAACCTCATCATGTGAATTGGGACACTATTCTATGAACTGTCCATCCATAGGTGTGCTAACATATTTTGCATCCTGCATCTTGAACCTCGCCACTACCTTATTCACACAATCATCCTGAGACAACATTAACCTGTGATCTTCCCTGTCTCTAGACATACTTATGCCAAATAATCTTGCTGCTCCCAGATTCTTCATGACACCCATCTAAATTAATTTTACCTTTAGCTCAACAACTCTCTGCATGTGTAACCCTGCAACAAACATACACACTATAGTAACAGGATAATGTAGCTAATATTATCCCACCTGGTAAAAGAAAACACAATGGTTAAACCTCCATTATCCTACAGCCTGCTCAAGACCATATACCCTGGCCTTCTATCCCACATGTCCATCCACTCTCTTCTCTAACCTGGGAATCTGTTTGTTTGTTAGTGCTTTTATCCCAGCTGGCAACTCTACCAAAACTCCCACTTGGTTCTCTTCTGAAGAATTCATGCCATGCTCCCACTATTTCCTAGATTCTACCTGCATTGCCTCTTCACATCTTCCTGGTTCTTGACCATCAATAAGCAAAAAGTAATATAAAGAAGGTAAACAATAAATATGAGGTCCACTTACCCTTTCAATCCTCTATATGGGCATTTGAGACTTCTTGACAGCTTGCTATCTACCCAACATCCATTCCAGTGACCAATCTTAGCAATCTCTCAGTCTGCACCTGACTAGTGTCAGTTCCATGTGACTGACCCACCTACCAACTTTAGTTCCCCCTGACTGATGTCGATCTCTGCCTGCCTAACACTATCGACTCTATTGGTCTACACATGATCGATGTCGATACCTTCTTGATCGATGTTAGTTCCATGTGACCGACGTCGATAACTATGTTTTTCTATAAGTGATGACTTCTTTACCCACGAGCTCATTTTGGATCAAAACCCTATCCATACTACCTTGCTTAGAATTATTCAGCCCCTGTGACTGATCTCTGTCCATCATCTCCTCCATAAACACCAAGGCTTCCCTGTTCTTATCAAAAACATCAAATTTCCTTTTCTTGCAATGAACATGATCTATGCCCTCAGAATCTGAACTCATACCTTTTGACTCAAGAACATCCATTCCCTTCTTATTCATGTGACCAATCCTACTAAGCCACATCTTTGAATCTACAGCTGAAGTAGATAAACTAGAAGTATAATCAGTAATATAAGTAGATAGATAAAGAGTACCTACTTTCTTACCTCTTGCTAAAACAAGTGCACCCTTGGAAACCTTCCAAGAATCCATTGTGAGGGTTACTGTGCATCCCTCATCACCCAAATTTCCTATAGAAACCAAACTCTGCTTCAGGATTGGGACATGCATAACCTCCTTTAACACCCATGTATTGCCCATTTACAATTCCAGCTGCACTTTCCCTTTGCCAACCATTCGACAAGGCGTACCATCCCCTAAATAAAGCTCTCCAAAGTCTCCCTAGACATATTCATGGAACAATTCTCTATTTGGGGTTGCATGGAAAGAAACACCAAAATCTAAAACCCATGATTCTAGCTAACTATCCAAAGAAAGTATGAGAGCATCCTGTGCCACAATACCTGCATCTTTTGCTTCTTCATTACCTTCATGTTGATTTTATTTATCCTTAAACCAACATTATTTCTTTGTGTGTCCTCTTTTTCCACAATTCCAGTAGGTGATACCTCCATTTCTAGATTTGGATCTCTTTCCCATCTTTGACCTTGATTTCCCTTGCTCGACCTTCTCTCTTTGCCTTTCCCTGATTTTAGCACTTAGAGCATTCCCTGATGATTCTCCTATGCTTTTCCTATAAATTTATTCATTCAAGATTACACTAACAACATCATCAACTTTTAAGATTTTAGAAGCAGACGCAGTATTACTTACTGCCATTACCAAACTATCCCAACTTTTAGGTAAAGAGCATAATATTAAGAGAGCCTTTATTTCATCATCAAAAACAATATTGACTGAAGCTAGCTGGTTTACCAAACCATGGAAATCATTAAGATGACTATATATTGATCCACCTTCCTACATTTGCAAAGTAAATAACTACTTCATAAGAAATACCTTATTTGAAGTTGAGGGCTTTTCATATAAATTTTCCAAAGATTCTATCAACTGTTCCATTGTCTTACACTGTGATAAGTTGGAAATCACAGACGATGCAAGGCTCAACCTTATGGATCCCAAAGCCTTTTGATCAAGAACATTCCATTCTTCATCCTTCATATCTATGGGCTTGCATGCAACCCCACCCAACGGTAAGTACAAATCTTTCTGATATAGATAATCTTCTATCTGCATCCTCCAATGTTGATAATTCTTACCGTTAAACTTCTCCATTCGTAGCTTACTTTCTTCTGCCATTGCTATACTCCCACTCAATCAAAAACCCCTGAGAATGACCGTAATCAAACAATAACCTGCTCCCTACAACCTGGCTCTGATACCACTTGTCAGGATCAGGAGCACAATTGATTACTTTTCTATAAGCAATTAAACATGGAATTGAACCAGAATGATTAAGTAACTAGAAACTTGAAACAACAAAAATATGAGAAACAATACAATCTGTATTAACACTCTTCTTGAATACAATAAATAAATCTTCCTCTCCTCCTCACACATCTTGGGTGTACAGTATTTCACTCAAGAGTTCTCTCTCTCTTTCTCAACCATAACTAACTCAACAATCTGAGTTGTTATCCCCTCCTTGATAGCTTCAACTGATCTCCTTGACCTTGCACCTTACAGATCTCCTTTGACCTTACTTTCTCGCTTCAATGCTTTACTTGCCTTAATTACAATACATGCCTCATGGGTGTCTTAAATAGGATCCCAAGTATACAATAATTAGACTTCTAATTACAATAATTAGAAACATAGACTCAAGACTTAAATTAGTCTTTAACATGCAAACACTCTCAGACCTCTTAAAATTAGAGGAGTCTAATTCTGGAAATGCATGCAAACACATGCACATGCACAGGTGATTGATGTCAGTTGCTATTGGTTTTCTCCTGACTGACATCGATCGATCCCTGGTCCCTTCCTGACTGACATCGGCAATACTACTGATACTGGTTACTGGTTAAACTCAGCAACCTCCTGATTAGCATCCTGGTGAAGCTTTTAGCTCCACAACTTAACATTATTATGATGTAAACCAAACAAAAACACACTAATAAAGATACCAGCTCAAGCTTAGACACTCAAGAAGCAATAAAACAATAAACTATAAATAAAAGACAAAATAAACATTATTTACCTTCCTTGATAGCAAGAGTTTTATGTTGGCCATGGAGGAATGTTCTTAGTTGTGTGCTCAAAGAGTCTTTGGTAATGGTGCTCCTTACATCATCTCTCCTTTTCACCTTGGAAATGTTGGGCTTGGCTTGGCTTTGATGTAGAAATCTATGAATATTTATGCATTATAAGCTTACATGAATGAGAGCTCTTTGGAGGTATTTTTGCATAATAACATTACACAAAAAAGAGCTTGTTGAATAATGAATGAAGCCTTGTATTTATACCCTTTTAAACTAACTCTAACCCAAGTATGGTTAGGTTTACTTTAACCATAATTAGGTTTGGGAAGGGACTAGCCATTTATATTTTCAATTAATAGGCATGGCTCACAAATATATATATTTGTTTGATATTTTTTGAGTGCTTGAAAATTCATAAAATATGATGTCATTATGGTGACATCATTTTAGATATTTGTGTGATATCATAATGATGCCATCAATCCAAATTTTTGAATTTATAAAAATAAAAACTCAACAATTAATTAGCCATGGGATTTTCACCTATACATTTAATTAGGTTTAACTAATTAAGCAATCCTAATTAGGTTAAATTCCATTTTTGAATTTGGACAAGTTGTCCCTCACACATGGCCAAAAAGGTTAGTTTATTAGGTCACAAATTGACCAAATATGAATTAGAGGAAGATGCTGATTACATGTAGTGTACTACCCTAGTTAGGGATACATTGATGTAATTTAGAAGATGCACATGATATTTGATGATAAATCAAATCATTCCAGTGATTTCTAGGCTTGACTTGCATTGTTTGCAAGAAGTCACTCCAGTGTTCATTTAGACACAAAAGTGGCCAAAAAGGAGTGTTTGTAATTCACTCCTATTTGAGAAGGTATTGCCAAACACAAGAATGGTAACATTTTCTCAAAGAATGGAAAATTCGTTATTACCTTGGTTAAGAATAAAAATCCATACAATGATGGAATGATGCTCCAAACAAAGTTTGGGAAGCCTATGATGCCACCTCAAGGGAGTGGATGACACATACAATTGATGGACTATCCCTCGAGAAAATTAAGAATAAAAATGAAATTAACCCATGGACAAAATTAGATTCAATTAAGCTAATGCTTACACATATTGATTACAATACTAATTTGACCAAAGGTGGTTATAATCAGGAACAAAGGTTGAGACACTAATTTTTTCAAAGGTAGTTATAATTAGTGGCACAAGAATGTGACCCAATAGGGTAGATGGGTCAAAATAATGATTTGTCCAAAGGCAATTATAATTATTTTGATGACATGTATTGAATAATGATTTGCCCCAGTAGGGAAGATTTGATCAATATAAATTAATTATGCCTTAGTAGGGCAAGTTGGCAATCATAACTCAAGGAGATAACCTATTACATAGATTAAATGTGAGTGATTGCAAACATATGTGTGATCATCTAATTATCAAATAAGCCATAAAAACTAGACACACAAGGATGCAAAAAGTGATGAAATAGATGATTGAAAGCAAAAAAGGTGGCTAAGTTGACTCGAGATACATCATTTATCTAAGCACTACATACATAGTCTAAATAAATCTCAATCCAATGTAGTTCACTTAGAAGTGGGATAAAATGGAATAATAAATATAATAGAATAATAAAAATTAATCAATATGAATGATTTGGTTGTACCTACCAATGTGGAGATGATCATACTTATTAGCATTGATATAACCACAATGGTCAATGGGTTGATTTAATCAAGGAGGGTAGATTTACCAAAGTGAATAAGGAGAAGTTTATATGGTACCATTACTTATTATCTCCACAAAAATGATTTTTTTTGTAGCACATGACAATATGCATCATGCTATAAAACACCATGATGACCTGGCTATAATGTGCATAAGGACCAATCTCAATCCAATAAATAATAGAAAATGATGCACCAATGATAAAAACCATGATGATAATGTTGACGTATGAATATGGATGGAATCAATAAAAATGTGAAATAAATCACCCAATGAGTGTATATACACCAAGTCAAATTATAAAAATGAAAGAAAATAAATAAACAAACAAATAACTAAGCAAACACACACAAAGCTCAAAAATAAGAGAAATAAAAAGCATCCTATCATCAACGAAGTCAATATCCACATGTAAAGGCTCAATATAATGATAAACATATGGTTCCCACAAGCAAGACTATATACAAGGGAACAACATGCAGGGATAAGATATCACAATATATGTTGCACACTTTGATTTACCTCAACAAGGTGAGTGGTACAAGCTTGGCCTAAAAGTCTAAATTAGACAATGCCCCTAAGCAAGGATACATGAAAAAATGAAGGCCACACCCCTAATGGTAGTGGAATATATTAGAACCCACAATGGATTTTTCCCCATTAAAGTGGATCAAGGATTGGCTAACTAGGTTTAGATAGGATAAATGTTTTTGGATTTTGGGGCTTTATATCTCTAGGAGATTGTAAGTTGATTTTTTAATTTTTAATATTTTGAAATGTTTTGAATGTTTTTGGAATTTTTGGGGTAGCTCAACTCATTAGAGATTGATAATATACCACTTGAAAAATGGAGAGAGTATTGTCTTAGATTGATCACAAAATGATGAGAACATTTTTGAAGACAAACCTAAAGGAAGGAATTATCTAAGATAACGGTGAATAAAATCAATCACTAAAATTGGCCTATCTGACTCTAAATGAACTAAGAAATTAGACCCTACCTACATAGTCCCATAAACAAAAGGTCTAACATAGAATTTAGGTTAAATGTAGTTCTCTCTAAAATGGGATGAAATACTATAAAAAAATAATCTAGGTAAATGGAAATGGTCATGACAAAAGCCATGAGAATACTTTAGCTATACCTACCACTTAGAAGATACACATCTTGAGTGGTCAGGATAAAATCTGAATGGCCATCCATAAATCCATGTTTTTGGGGTTTTTTAGGCATCTCAACTCAATGGAGAATGATGAGACACAAAATGGTGAGAGTGTGGCTTAAAGATGCTCACAAAATGAAGAGAGAATTCAAACTTAAATTGGTTGAAAAATAATGAGAACATGGGAAGGGGGTGACTGAGCTAACCTCAACATGAATCAAGTGTTACTTACATAGTCCCATAAAATCTCAACTAACTATAGTTGTATCCTACAGTGAGAGAATTTGACTGGTAGCATCAAGTTCATGAATGAGATAAATGACATAGTATAGCATAGGGATGTGACAATGTGGATAAAAATGGGGTTGTTACTAATATTTACAAAGGTAGTTATAATGAGGAAAAAATGACATGTATCAATGATACTAATTTTCTCAAAGGTAGTTATAATTAGTAGCATTGAGAATGAGATAAAATGTGACAATAATGAAGAATGCAATTGCCAAGACACTATCATGATACTCCAAGATATTGTCTCTTTGTGAAATATTGAATCGATTTCTAAAATTTCATCATAATCTCTAAAGGTGCCTAAAGTACCAATGGATCATAACCAAGGTCAAAAAGGGTGGTTATGTGAGGGTAAATAAATTCAGCCAATAGGGAATGTATGGAAGGAATACTATATGGTATGGTATAAATAAGGTGATATTACAATATAATATAAATGATTCTCATAGACAATACCTTAAGTTTCTTAAGCAAAATAATGTTTACGATGTATTATGGTCATGGGTTCATCAAGCTTGTATTATGTTATGAAAAATTGGATATAATGGTAATAGGGTTACCCCTAAGTGACAAGGTAAGGTAAATGACAGGGTATAGAATAATGGCAAGGAGAATGGAAAATGGTTCTCTTGTTCCTACTGATGCAGAGATGCTCATTCTGATCAGCATATGATACAACCAAAATAGTTAATTATATAAATTTCTAGCACACACCTCTTCTAAATGGCTACTCTATAAAATACCTGTTACTAATTTGGACTCTAATAATGCTATTGTGATCTTCCTTGGTCATTGATTATGTTTCCTCAAAATTTTTAGATAAGATGTATTCATAACCTCTATAAGGGAAATTACGTCTAGGGATGGTATATAAGGATAAACAATGGATAAAAGGTCTGATCTAGTAATGGAGAGATGGATCACAATGGAATGTATAATAGTTGGGAAACAAATGAAGATCAAGACTTTCAAACATACATAATGTTTTTAATTTTAGATTCAACATAATTTTAGTTACAATAGGGTCAAAGACTTTGAATATGCTCTCTATAGGACTTCTAGATTATTTTGTTTGGGCCTAAGAGATGATGCCATCTGATTATGCTATAGATGATGTTATCTTTAATAATATCTTCATTAAGCATTGAAGAACTGTTGTGCTTAGTTATTTATGACTCAAAGAGTTTTTCACTAATAAATTTGTCATGATTATCTCATAGCACCTCTAAGAAGGTTTCACTAAGGAACATTGACTTTTGACTTTGATTGTCTTCTAATACCTCAAACAAGGTTTCACTAAAAGACGCTGAGTTTGGGCTTTGATTTCCCACTAGTGCTCTGAAAAGGTTTCACTAAGATATTTCTCTTATTCTACATTAATATGGTCTTGGTCCCCTTGATATTATGTAATTGATATGTCAGCATGGATGTGGTTCAATAAAGTGTGATTATGTCAGTCCAAATTGGCATTTGTGGGAGGTAGAGTGTCAATATAATGGATATGTTGGTTGGTGTTAATGGAATGGGAAGAGACAACACAATCATCATAGAATATACTAGGAGAACTTGTGTTGATGCTAGAGTAATCATACTAAAAAATCATGGAAGGATCACAAATGTATTCAAATTGATCTACAAGGCATGTGTAACCAATGTTGTAACAACCAGAATGTGTTATGATTCTAAAGACGAGTCTAACTCAAGGGACTCTATCTGATGTTGAGACTAATGTTGATTCTAATTTTGTTGCTAAATTTGATATCAGTTAAAAAATAGAACCTAAATTTAATGTTGATTCTTCATTTGGTGTGGTAGTAAAGGTGTTATGTTGAATTCTTGGTATTGGATGAGTAATGGCATGGGGTTATGTTAGGAATAAATCAAAAATTAATGCATAACAATTTCATAGAATCACAATAATAAGAGTTATGAACATAGATACATAAATAATATAAATTAAAATGCATAACAAGAAGACAATATTTAATGTGGTTCACCTAATATGGGCTACATCCACCAAAAAACACTTGCTCAGAGATTATTACAATCCAATAAGAGTATAATCCACTCTCAGATCAGTCTTTTCACAATTAAAATGCATAAATATTATTTAGATCTATGTTCAACAAACTCTCCTAAATTCAAACTTGAATTCACACACTCTATTCACCTTCTCAAACTTAGTTATTCTGATGTATTACCTATTGTATGCCCATATATATATAATTAAATCAATAGGTAATTGACATAGTGGTTTTACAAAATAATGGGTACCAAAACCATGGGCCAAGTAAACCCATAATAGTTCCTCATTAATCATGGGTGATGAACCACACATATACAAGTATAGATAAACCATGTATCTATATTTTCAAAAAAGGGGGTCCAAAAAATACATTAAGAGTGTATAGTACATTTTAATGTACAATATTTTAAATACATTATAATGTGGAAATAGTCTCCATAACATAACGATCTCCTACTTGAAGATTGATTTATTCTGATCAGGGTTGTCAACCCTTCATTGTCATCTATGAAGGCCAACCAAAGTTGAACATAGATTCAATTTCTCTTTTGTGACCACCTTGGTCATCATGTTTGCAAGATTTTGACTAGTATGAATCTTATCCATCTTTAACTTCTCTTATTCCAAAGTTGTCTTGATGAAATGGTACCTCAACTATATATTCTTCATCCTAGAGTGGAAGACATAGTTCTTTACTAGGTGTAAAAAACTCTGACTATCACTATATAGCTTCCCTTCCTCCTGCTTATACCCCAAATCTTCAAGTAATTGTTGTAACCAAATCATGTCTTTGCTTGCCTCTATGGCAACAATATACTCAGCCTTTGTGGTTAAAAAAGCTACAAGTTTCTATAGTCATGAAATGTAGCTCACCAATATGTCACCTATAGTAAATACATATCCTATCATGCTCCTCCAACTATATAAATCTCCATCTATGTATGAATCTACAAAACTACACAAAGTGGTGTATAATCCACCATATATTAAAACTATCCCCATGGTCCCTCTCAAGTACCAAAAGATCCACTTCACTACCTACTAGTGCTCTCTACTTAGATCACTCATGTACCTACTTATTGCTTCCACTACATGGGAGATATTTGTCCTAGTACACACCATGGCATACATCTAGATACCAACTACTGATGAGTAAGGTACATAGGACATCTAGATTCTCTCCTCTTTTATCTTAAGGCATTGTTCCTTTGATAACTTGAAATGGTCTGCCAAAGGAGCCCCAAAAAATTTAGAATCTTGCATACTAAACCTCTCTAAGACCTTTTTAATGTACTCTTAATTAGATAATTTCAAATTTTGTTCCTTCTTATCTTGAGTTATTCTCATACCAAGGATTTGTTTTGCTTACCATAAATCCTTCATAACAAAGAAATTAATAAGTTGTTCCTTGAAACATGTTCTTACCTGTAACCAATATATCATCCACATATAGACATAGGATAATGTAACTACCATCATCAAATGTATTAATATGTATGTAATGGTCTGAATGACACCTAGAGTATTCTTATTACATTATAAAACTATTAAATTTCTTGTACCACTATCGTGGATATTGTTTCAATCCATACAAGCTCTTCTTAAATTTACACACCATGTTCTTATTCCCTATATATTCCCTATGGCTACTCTATGTATAAGACCTCCTCCAAATCACAATGAAGGAATGCAATCTTCACATCCTATTTATTTAAGTGTAAGTCTTCCATTGCCACTATCCTAAGAATAGTCTTAATAGACTTCATCTTCACCATTGGAAAGAAATCTCATCAAAATCAATTCACTTCTTTTGTGAAAACCCCTTTACCACCATCCAGGCCTTGTACCTTTTATTTCCTCTATCATCCTCTTTAATTGTAAACACCCATTTGTTTTGTAATGCTCTCTTACCTTTAGGTGGGTTTACCAAATCCCAAGTCTAATTTTCCATGAGAGACTAATGCTCCTCATCCATTGCTTGTTCCCAGTTCTTCCTAACATCTACCTGCATTGCTTCTTTTAATCACTCTATCTCTCCATTATTAGTGAGTAATAAATAATTAAGAGATCGAGAAAAATGTTTAGGTTCCCTTATTACCCTAGAAGACCTTCTCACCTTAGGAGTTTGGGATTCCTATGGATTAGGTCCCTGATCTAGTTACTTGGACACTTTATCATCTGTAATATCCTTCAAAACTACGTACTCTTTTCTAGAATCCTCTTTCTAATCTTGCAACTACTATTTATACATGACTTTTTCATTAAATACCACATCCCTATACTGAAATACTTTCTTATCCTTAAGAATCCAAATCTAGAAACCAAAGTCATCCTCACCATAACCAATAAAGTTGTATTTTTTATACTTAGCCTCTAACTTGGTCCTTTCATCTTTATCAATATGAAAAAAAGCTTCATAGACAAATAATCTAAGAAAGGAATAATCAGCCTTCTTACCAAACCAAGATTCTTTAGGTATGCCTCCATCTAAGGAAGATGAAGGTCCTCTATTAATTAGATATACAACTATGTTTACTACTTATGTTCAAAATTGAAGAGGCAAACTTGCATCAAACCTCATGATCCTAACATGCTCCATGATATTATTTTTCATCCTTTCTAACACTCCAATATGCTGTGGAGTTCTTGGAACTATCATCTATCTACAAATTCCATTCCTAGAACAATAATAAAAAAATTCATTGCTATAATATTCCCCACTATTATTTGACCTGAGACATTTTAACTTGAGACTTGTTTCATTCTCAACCAAGGCTTTCCATATTTTAAATGTATCAAACACATCATATTTTCTCATAATACCATACACCAAAACTTTCCTAGTTGCATCATCTATAAAAGTGAATTAATAAGATGAGCCACCAATAGAAGATACCTGAGCTGACCCCCATACATCTAAATGAACCAACTCTAACTTATTCACCTTAATCATAGGTCAACCTTGATAAACTTTACCCTTTTATATTTTACATACACACAGTCTTCATAGAAATCTAAATCAAACCCTTTCAATCTAGGTAACCTATCCTTCAAAATTTGCATGCCCTTTTGGCTGTTGTAAAAGATCCTATAGTGCCACAAAGTTGTATCTACATCTGTAACAACTAAATTACAATAGTCATCACTAATTGATGAATAAAATTTAACAACCTTCTTACCTCTTGCTACCACAAGAGCACCCTTGGTCATCTTCTAATAATCTATAGTAAAATTCACCATACAACCTTTATTACCTAGTTGCCTTGCAGATACCGAATTCCATATCAACTTGGGAACACACCTAACATTATTTAGTAGCCAAGTGTTCCCATTCTACATCTTAACCTAAACACATCCTTTTCCTAATATATTACAAGGCTCATCATCACCAAGATAAACATGTCCAAAATCCCCTTGAACATAATCAATAAAATAATGCCTATGTGGTGTAGCATGAAAAGAATCCCTTGAATATAAAACCCAAGAGTCAACAATATTATTTATGGAGAGAATTAATGCATCTTGACAAACATTACTTGTTACCACATTCACCTCCTTAGTGTCTTCCTAATTTTTATTCTTGTTCTGAAGAGCCCAATAATCTTTCTTCGTATGCCCAATCTTTCCACAATGCCGACATGCCATCCTGCTATTTGATTTTGACCTTCCTTGATCATTTGACATTCCATGTTTTCCTTTTCCTATATAATTTTATCTCCATCTACTCTCCACCACCAAAGCATCACCTTAATTAGAAGTTTTCCCAAATCTTTTCATCACATTTACTCACTAAGGATTACTCTTATGACATCCTCAAACTTTAACTTGGAATTGTTAGAGACCGAGTTGTTCACAACCATTACTAGGCTATTCCAATTCTCTGGTAAGGAACAAAAAATAATTAGAGGCCTGAATTCATCATAAAATTTAATTTTTATAGAGTTAAACACAATCAAAACCATATTAAATTCATTTAAATTATGAGAAACTAAACCATTTTTAGACATATTCATATTAAATAACTTTTTCATTAAAAATATTTTATTAGAAGTAGAGGGTTTTTCATATAACTTACCTAATACATTCATTAAACCTTTTGTGGTCTTCTCTTTTGATATATTAAATTAAACCAAAGATGCAAGGCATAACCATATGGCCCCAAGTGCTTTCCTATCAAGTAATTCCCAAGCCTCATCTAATGTACCCACTGGTTACTTTAATTTTCCTCCCAACAGAGCATGGAAGTCCTTTTGATAGAGGTAATCCCCATTTGCATCTTCCATAGACCAAAGTTTTACCCATTGAAATTTTCAACCTTTGATCTACTATCATCAGCCATAACTCCCACTTAAACTAAAAACCCTTCCTATGATTCGACACTTCAACAAATATAGCCTAGATCTGATACCAGTTAGGAATAAATTAGAAATTAATGTGGAAAAATTTCATAAAATCAAAATAACAAGAGTTATGAATAGAGATTCATATTTTAGAGGTACAATCACTAAGAAGAGTGTGAATCAGTGAGCCTAAATTATCTAACTTCAAATTCAATCTTTACAAACACTTAATCAGTTATCACAAGTATTCATGAAGCATACACATTATTCATATAAATGAGCAAGAGAGAAAATGTAAGATCAATCACATAACACATGACATATGTGGGAAACCCTATTGGGGTAGAAAACTCATTGGAACCTATAATTGGACTACTATATTATAATAACAAGAAACAATTTAGACTAGCTATAACTATTAAGGAACTTCAACCCCTATTTAGTGAGACTACAATCCCACAAGGTGCTACAACACTTGTCTAGTTGAGCTACAATAACAACTAAACTTCTAGCAAGTTTCACCTTGCAAGGAGGCTAAAACCACCTTATATTCTGAGCTACCACAACAACACCTATGAACACATCCACCTTTGAACTCATATCTTCAACACCTGATGATGGACCTCTAATTATCACTCTTCACCTTTGATCACACCCAATCTATAAGAGCACTATTATACCAATAGAATTATGACCAATAAGACATAAAAATAATCCTCAATCTACTCTTCTCTTCAACCCATCCATAGGGCACTCTACCCCTCCTTCACTCCATAAGTTACACACACAAGCTTCTCTCCAATCTTTCTTGAGTCTCTTTCTTAAGTCCATGTCTCAAGTCTAGAAATCATCATATTTGGTTCCACTATTTATTGAGCATACTTGATAATCAACACTTTGGTCATCCATTAGGCATGACTTAGCCCTTGAGGCATCTTTCACATAAATACATAGATTAAAATAATCTTTATAGGTTGGCCATAACATCTATGGGTCACCCTTAAGTAGCTACACCTTCTAATAAGGCCCTTGTAGCTCTTCTAGGTATCATGGAGACCTATTCACCCATTTAGCATATCAATAAGCAAAAAAATAACTCAAATTATCCACACTACGTGACCCCTTAGTCATCCTTAAATTATCACAATCAACTTTGCTCACATCTGTATATGCTCAAACAGCTCAAACATTGACATGGTACATAGGAACATCATGAATGAACACATAATCAAATTATTAAGCATTATTTATACTCAAGATAGATTTATCACACCTCCAAAATCCACATAGAGCATCCTTATGGAGTCTATATCACTCTCAAATAGCTAAGACAACATGAAACATTGAAACAACATTAACACACACTTGAACATCCTTCCCAGGTCACTTGTAGAATAAATATGGAAACAAATTTAACTTTGAACCTTAATATCTTTGATTGTACATAATTTTAGATATTCAAATCTATATTTATAGATGTACCTTGGATTCCTCTACAAGTTTTTACACCATGGGTAAATTTTGCATAAATCAAAAGATATAACCAAAATATAGAGCACTAGTTTTTCCTTTATAAATTCAAATATTCAAATGTAAACAGTCATAGTTAAAGTTCAAACATTAATCTTGCATCTTGTTTCCTCTTAGCTTTTTATCAATCTCACACCATTGATATTCTCTAAACTTTAACACATAAGTTCCAAATTATCAAACATTAAACCTTGAACATGTTGACCTCATCTCATGTAATCTAGAAACTTGGACTCAATGTGCTCTATTAATCTCTTGTATATAGATCATTCTTTAATAATGATAAATAATGATCAATTTTTCCTCTTGAAATTAATATTTATTATTGATCTCTATTTGTACAATCACCCATTCACTATTGATGTTTGGAATAAGCTCGATCTTTATCTTTGCTCAACATTAAACATCATGTACCTATCCTCATCTCAATGCTTCTAAACTTCTTGGAGAAATACACTCCATTGATGTTTCTTGAACTTTAACTTGTACAAATTTGACTATGGGAACTTTGATTATCTACCTAGAAGGCCAACTTTTCATAGTCATATCTTTTAACTCATTCACTCACATGTTCTCAAAATTAGAACATATGATCTCCTCAAATAGGAGAATCCAACCATGTGAAAAAGTTATCCTAGAAATCTCACACATGGGAGATATAATGCCTTTAAAATTCTTTCTCAAAATATTCTATCATAGAGCTAACTATGCTTAGAAATTGTATGGGAGGCCAAATTTACTTAGGCATATCTTTTGATGCACTTTGGTGCATGATCTAAAAATTAGCACAAATCAATTTGGCACAAAACTAAACAAACCCATATGATCAAATTTTCCTTAAACATCCACATGTGCAAGATATGACTATATCAAAATGCTTACTTGGCTATTCCTTACCTCATGTAAATTTGATTAAGTATGGGAAAACACCATCAAAATTCTTGGGAGCCCATATTTATACTAGAATATCTTTGATGACATTTAGGCATATGACCTAAGATTTATTTCATAGAGACTAGGGAATAATGTGATCATATCCATATGACCAACTCCCTCTCACTCATCTACACATGGCAATGGTGATGTCATTCAACTGCCTACTCAAATTTTCTACCACTAGACCTAAAATATCTAGATGATAACAATGATCAACTAGATGAAATCAATTCATACATACAAGCACTCAAAGATTATAAAACATCTTAAAGACCTCTTGAACATCCTCAAATCACCATACTCATCCATAAACATCTCTAACTATTCCAAAATTAAAGATCAACCAATCATACTTCAAGCATACTAGAACAAGCACATTTCACACTTTATCATTGTCATTTAGATAATCAAAGTAATACATCTGTCAGGGAACCCTAAAACAATAAACATGCTCTGATCCCTACTTAGTCAGGATCTTGCTCTACCAATTAGAGCACATATGATTACTTCTTGTATTAGAAACTAAACATGGAATTTAACCAGAATCAATAAGTAACTAGAAATATGAAACAACACAGGAATTGAGAGACAATACACAATTGTATTAATAATCACTCAGAAGAATATACAATAAAGAAGATGCCACTTCTTCCACCTCAAAGGTTCACCACACCTCAAGACCTTCCCTCTCTCTCTTGGTCACAACAATCAATTCCAATACAGAATTGATGTTCACCTATCCAACTAGTCAGTAACACGCTGCCAGTTCACCAAGTACACAACCATACTCCAAGTAGATCTCCTGCTCTCTACTGCTACCTGCAAATCACTAGACCTTACTCACCATTGTAGATCTCCTATAGAAAGTCATGCCCACATGCTGACCAAGATCATACACACATGAAGAACCCTTCTGATTCTCCAATCCAGTACCCACCTTGGTACTATGGCACTAGGAGGAATGCACCATTGCTCTCTTCTCTCTGAAGGAGCTTATTGCTCTCTTACTCACTAGCTACAAGTTTACAATACATCCCATGAGTCCATATATAGATATCATGCTTACAATAATTAGACTCACAACTCAAGACTACGACTAGCCTTCAACATGCAAACTAACAGTCTCAAAATAGACTCTCTGGACTCATCATGCAAATTGCCTGTTCTCGCACAGGCTGCCGATGTTGGCTCCTCCATGACCAATGTCAGCTGACTGGTGACCGACATTGGTTGCTTCCTCTTTGCTATCTGACCGACATCGGTTGATCAGATCGACACCAGTTTCCTTGTAGCTAATTCTGCAACTCTCTGTAACTCTGCATCCTTCGTAACTTCTCCTGTTTGCATCTTGGTGAAGCTTTTAGCTCCACAACCTAATAATCTCCCACTTGGAGATAAATAGCTACACCTGTACCTATATTTGTACACCATCTAAATTATTCCTTGGCTTGTATTCCTCTTCAAGATCAATCCTGAAGACTAACCACCACACAACCTGTGATGTAACCCCTGTCATTCAAGTAACCTGCCACATCCGAACCTACATATCCATATAGTGAATAACTTGACCCTGCATAACAAGAATCCCTGCTGCTAGTCCCACTGAACTGCCCTCTAGTATTCCTTCCCTGAATTGGCTCCATACTTTTTGACAACCCCCACTGCTTGGGAAAACAACTCAGGTCTACACTAGACCTCATGTGATTTCGAACCCTATTTCAAGCTAAGCTTGAACTGTCTAGCCCTTGGTGTGCTTTATGATTCTACAACCTACACCATGAACCCCGCCAACACCATCTTCACATCAGATCCCACTGGAGATCAAATCTCCATGTCTCTTATGCCAAAGAATTTCGCTGCTCCAAATTCTTCATGACACGCCTCTGAACTAACCTTACCTTTAGCTCAGCAAATCCCTGTATGTACAAACCTGCTAGCAAATAATCCACATATAGTAACTAGATAATGTTGCAATCATCATCCACCTAGTAAGATAAAACCACAATAGTTACACTGACATTGACTGAATCCATGCTTAATCATCCACCTGTCAAAACCTGTACCACTGTCTTGTAGCTTCCTCAAGACCATATGCCTTGGCCTTCTGTCTCATGTATCCATCCACTCCCTTCTTTAACTTGGGAATCCATTCCCTCTCTCAGTGCTTACTTCCAGCTAAAAACTTTACCAACAAATACATGTTTGGTTCTCCTCTAAGGACTCAAATTCTTCATCCATGCCAAGCTCCCACTGTATCTGGATTCTACCTGCATTGCCTCTTCCATCTTCCTGGTTCTTGACCATCAATAAGCAATATAAAGAAGGTGAATAATGAATATGAGGTTCACTTACCCTTTCTGACCTCAACATGAGCGTTTGAGACTTGTTGACAGCTTACTGTCTGCCCACTATCTGTACCAGTGACCGATCTCAGCCATCTCCCAGTCTATTTTCGACTGATGTCGGCTCCCTGTACTGAACCTGACTACCGACGTCATTTCCCTGGCCAACGCCGATGTCCCTTCTACCGATGTCGATTCCTTAATGACCAACGTCAGTCTTCCTGTTGCCGATGTCAGTTACTGTATGACTGATGCCGGTACCTATGTTCATCTGTGAGTGATAACTTTTTACCCGCGAGCTCTCTATGGATCAAAATCCTAATCAAATCAACCCTGATCTGCTCAAAATAATTTAGTTTCCTCACCTGATCTCTGTCTGTCATCTCCTCCATGAACACCAAGGCTTTCTAGTTCTTTAGCTTGTCAAAGACATCTGACTTTCACTTCAAAACCTGCATTCTCCTTTTACATATGTGACCAAGCCTATGAAGCCACATCTCTGCAACAGAAGGTGAATCAACAATATAAGTAGATAGATAAAGGATACCTACTTTCTTACCACCATCTAATTCAAGTGTATCCGCTGTGAGAGTTACAGTGCATCTCTCATCACCCAAATTTCTTGAAGAAATTAGACTCATCTCCAAGATTGGTACGTACATGACTTCCTTCAACCACTGTGTGTCATCTATCTGCAATTTCAACTTCACTTCCCCTTCGTCAATAATCTAACAAGGCTCTCCAACCCCTGAATAAATCTCTCCAAAGTCTTCAAAGACGTACCCATGAAAATATGCTCTATTTTGGGTTGCATGGAAAGAGGTAAAAGAATCTGTAAACAAAGATTCCACTTTATCTAAAACATCCTGTGTAACATCACCTGCAACATCTGATCTTACGTGCTGATCTTCTACCGACCAACAATCTCTTTTTACCTGCTCTTTCTTTCCATCAATCAGACCATTCGTGCTATTCAGTTTCTCCATTCGTAGCTTACTTTCTTCTGCCATTGCTATACTCCCACTCAATCTGAAACCCCTGTGAGTGACCTGTAATAAAAAACACTACCAGATCTGAAACCACCTGTTAGTCAACCCAACCAAAAGCTCTGATACCACTTGTTGGTATCAGCTCTTGAACCTACAACCAAGGCTCTGATACCACTTGTCAGGGAACCCTAGAACAATAAACATGCTCTGATCCCTACTTAGTCAAGATCTTGCTCTACCAATTAGAGCACATATGATTACTTCTTGTATTAGCAACTAAACACGAAATTAAACCAAAATCAATAAGTAACTAGAAATATGAAACAACACAAGAATTGAGAGACAATACACAATTGTATTAATAATCACTCAGAAGAATATACAATATAGAAGATGCCACTTCTTCTTCCACCTCAAAGGTTTGCCACACCTCAAGACCTTCTTCCCTCTCTCTCTTGGTCACAACAATCAATTCCAATACAGAATTGATGTTCACCTCTCCAACCAGTCAGTAACACACTGCCAGTTCACCAAGTACACAACCGTACTCCAAGTAGATCTCCTGCTCTCTGCTGCTACATGTAAATCACTAGACCTTACTCACCATTGTAGATATCCTATAGAAAGTCATGCCCACATGCTGACCAAGATCATACACACATGAAGAACCCTTCTGATTCTCCAATCCAGTACCCACCTTGGTACTGTGGCACTAGGAGGAACACACCATTGCTCTCTTCTCTTTGAAGGAGCTTATTGCTCTCTTACTCACTAGCTACAAGTTTACAATACAACCCATGAGTCCATATATAGATCTCATGCTTACAATAATTAGACTAACCTAATTACAATAATTAGACTCGTAACTCAAGACTATGACTAGCCTTCAACATGCAAACTAATAGTCTCAAAATAGACTCTCCAGACTCATCATGCAAACTACCTGTTCTCGCACAGGCTGCCGACGTCGGCTCCTCCATGATCGATGTCAGCCGACTGGTGACCGACGTTGGTTGCTTCCTCTTTGCTATCTAACCGACGTCAGTTGATCAGACCGATGCCAGTTTCTCTGCAGCTAATTTTGCAACTCCCCGCAACTCTGCATCCTCTGTAACTTCTCCTATTTACATCTTGGTGAAGCTTTTAGCTCCACAACCTAACAACATCCACTTACTAGGACTCCTTCATGATATCATCATGACATTATTGACAATGCTCTAACAACATAAATTAAAATACACAACAAGAAGATATGATTTAATGTGGTTCATCTAATGTGGGTTACATCCATTGTGAAACACTTGATCATATCTTATTACAAGCCAACAAGAGTATAATCCACTCTTAGATCAATATTTTCATAATTTCAATGCACAAATATTGTTTGGATCTATGTTCAATAAATTCTTCCAAATTCACACTTGAATTCACACACTCTGTTCACCTTCTTAAACTCAAATTTTTTGATGTATTACCTACTGTATGTCCATCTATATATAATTACATCAATAGGAAACTGACATAACAATTTTACAAAATAGTGGGTACCAAAACCATGGGACAAGTAAACCCATAACTATTTCCCATTAATCATGGGTGATGACACCACATATATATAAGTATAGATAAACCACATATCTATAATCCGAGAAAAATGGGGTCCAAAAAATACATTAAGAGTGTATAGTACATTTTAATGTATAATATTTGAATTACATTGTAATGTGGAAATAGGCTCCACAACATAATAGGTTGAATAATGGGCTCTTAAAAATTGGATCAACTAAAAAGGACTCCATAGAGACTAGCTTGTCAGAGTGATGATTCTCAAAAAAATAAAAATGGTCAACAAGCAACTCCATAGAGACTAGCATGTTAAAGTGAGGTTGCTTAAATATAGTGTAATGGTATAAATAATGATTTTCCTAAAGGTAGTTATAATCATTAGGGATGACTCAACAAAGACTAATTTTTTAGAGTGAGACTCCTCAATCAAAGGGAAAGGGTCAAAAGGTGATTCAACACTAGTTAACTCATCACAAATATGTGTTTCAAAAAAAACATCCTAGATTGGTTGGTTTTGTTGTCCTTGGATTACAATTGGTTGAAAAATATTAGATTTAGACACATGGTCTTTAAAAGATAGCTCTTGGAGAGGTAATGATTGGCTCTGTTGTGTCTCAAAAATTGGATTGCATTTTCTAAAGTGGGGGAAGTTTGACAATGGATGAAGAATGAAATATGGTTCAATAATGATCTCTTTGTAAATAGGCTCATCAAGTATGGGCTTAACAAAGGCTAGCTGTGGGTCTATGATGGTAACTGTGATATGTCTAGTCATAATTATGCAACTTTGTAGGGATAATGAGCTACCAAATTTGGAAGGGAATGGAATGGTAATGAATGTGCACTAAAAATTTTGGTTTCTAATATAAGCTAAAGGATAAGGGCTTGGAATGGTAATCCATGGGTGCTATAAAACTTGGTTATGAATGTGATCTAAGAATTTAACTCAAGAGAGGATGGTTAGTATGGTGTTAGTTTTAAAATTAAAAAAAATGAAATAAACACACTAACTAGCATAACATCTCTAGGCCTAGACACTAGGAAGAGATTAGTTAATAAATATGAATAAAACACACAATTAAAATGCAAAATAAATCCTATTTTACCTTCTTTGGATGCTCCAAAATTCTTGTTGTAGTGGCTTGCTTGGTTTTTGCTCATGAAGTCCTCATCTATGGAAGTTTGGCTACCTCCATCTCTCCTTGGCACCTTTGGATTAAGGCTTGGCTTGGATTGGAATCAATTTGGCATGGTAACACTAATTTCTTAAATCTTTGTAATCAATTATGCATTATAGCTTTGCATAATCATGTCTTCAAATTCATGTGGTGAGGCCTCCTATTTATAGATTTTTGAGAATGTCTAAAATCAACCTGAACCATCCATTTTGAGATTGAGATGTGTGGTTGAGGATTAATTAAACTTTTGGAATTAAGTTTATAATTATCCTCATCATGACATTTGAAGAAGGGGAAATTAAGAGGCATGGAAGGCATCATGGAAGGAATTGATGAGGCATGGAGGACATGAATCCTAATATTTATAGTATTTATGGCCTAGGGATGTCTTCCCAAGAAATGAGGTCACCTGATGATGCAAATATTAAATATTTATTTCCAAAACAAATTATTCAACAAGTTTATATGGAATTATTAATTAGGCCTTGATTTGGGTTAATTAGCTCTTCAACATGTTTAAGCACTTTTGCACAAATTACTCAAATTAATCAGAATCTCTTGTTATTAGTCCAAAATTGGATTGGATTGAAATTGGAAGTCATTGTTAGATGCATTGGATCCATTATCCCATTTATGATGTTACTAAAATCAAATAACAAAGGCATGTGTCTTGTGTAAGACATTTGATAGGAAAGATCAATCTAGAGCACCTAGGTGCAAAATTGGCATTTTGACTCAAAATGATTTGATCAAAGTTAGCTAGCCTATAAATTAAATTACCCCATTTAATGATACTCTAGCCAAAATCAATACTTGAATATATCAATTTCAACTCATTTAGTGTGTTTTAGTGTTTTAGGCCAAATTATGCATTTGGGTATAAATTGGTCAAAATCCTGGTTGGAGGTTATCGATGGCCAGATTTAGGTGTCTACAATTTGCCCTTATTTTGGAAGGCATTGCAAGATATAAGCATAGTAACATCTTCTCAAAGAATGAAAAGGTCCTATATGCCTAAAATTGCAATGATGATAAACTAATTATATGATGCCCCCTCGAGAAAATGATTGGCACAATTAGGTTGGCAAAAGGTCCCTCAAAAATAAAATAATGAAATGAGGGGACCAAAGAAGGAAAGATGATGGGGTGAAAACACAATGATATTGAAAAAGTAGTCAAAGTCATTGATAATCCAAGTGGGATGGTGTATAATGGTTTATCCAAAGGCAGTTATAAACATTATACCTTGATAGTGGTAACATGGTATGTTAACACAATGATTTGTCCAAAGGTGGTTATAATCATTGAGAAGATGGAGCTACCCCCGTTAGAATAGAAAAACAAGAGAATAACATGCCTCGATATGGGTAGAAAAAGTAAAGTGGTAGCAATACAATGATTTGCCCAAAGGTGGTTATAATCATTGATAAATGTGGATGGGATGATGTGCAATGATTTACCCATAGACGGTTATAATTATTGGACCTCGATTATGGAAAACATGATAAACTTAGCTGAAGATGATGATAACTTAGCACAAAGGGTAATGCTGAATTAGAACAACCTACTAGTAGGGAGATGCTCATCTGAACTAATAAAGGTTGAAATTATTTTGTGGTTAATTACTATATTTGGGATATGATTGGGATGTTGGTGCCAAAGATATGCTTCCATTGCTAAATAGACTTCTTGAAGATGAGGTTTGTTATATCATGTGTCAGTAGGCATCATGGTATAACATCATGAGGACTTAGCAGAAGTATGCATAAAGACTGACTCCCATAATCCAATACTCAATAGAAAATAATGTACCAATGATAGAAACCATGATGACAATGTAAACATATGAATATGGATGGATTTGAGTATAAGTGTGGGAAAATAATCACCCAATGAACACACATAAATTGAATCAAGGTAATAATGCTAAAAGCAAATAAATAGGCACACAAACAAAACAACAAAGAAACACTCAAAAGAAACCATATGAACAGTGCCCCTAGAAAATAGGTGACAACTTTAACACATAAATAAAATGGGGGAAATATAAGAAAATAAAGGGGATGGTCAAGCTATCTCCATATACACTAGGCAAGTGGATGCTGCCTACATAGTTCCATGAATGCAATATCTAATTAAATAACTTCAGGCCAAATGTAGTTCTCTCAAGGAATGGGAAGAATGTGATAACTGATGAAAATAAATAGAATGGATGTGAGAGAAGAAGAGGAATGGTCTTGAAAAATGGAAAGTGTGTGAGAGAAAAGGGCCAAAAAGGATGGGGAAACTAAATGACAAGTGATTTACTTGTAACTTAGTAAGGGTTCCTAGAATCCTTAAGGCAAAGAAGTGGTCAATGTTTTTGGAATTATTTTGGAGTGTCTCAACTCAATCAAGAATGATGAGACACTAAATAATTCAAGCTCAAAAAATGGTGAGAGAATTTAAACTAAGGTTTCTCACAAAATAGTGAAAGCATGGCTTAGGTTAGTCACAAAATGGCGAGAGCATGGCTTAGGTTGCTCAAAAAATGATGAGAGTGTGGCTTAGGTTGCTCATAAAATGGTGAGAACATGGCTTAGGTTACTTGAAAAATGGCAAGAGCATGGCTTAAGTTGCTTGAAAAATGGTGAGAGTGTGGCTTAGGTTTCTCATAAAATAGTGAGAGTGTGGCTTAGGTTTCTCATAAAATAACAAGAGTGTGGCTTAGGTTGCTCACAAAATAGTGAGAGCATGACTTAGGTTTCTCATAAAATGGTGAGAGCATGGCTTAGGTTGTTTGTAAAATGGTGAGAGCATGGATTAAGAGGATTGAGGTGACCTCAACATGAATTGAGAATGACCAATATAGTCCCAGAGTAGGACATCAAGTCACTATAATTTTACCCTTATAGCGGAGAAATTTGATTAGTGTAGCAGTCAATTCAAACAAAATAGACACAATTGGTAAAAAGGCATAGTACGATATAGGAAGTGGCAAGTTGGTATGCCAAGGCTTAATAAATTTTTTTTCCCCTAGTTTACCTATAGAAAATTATTAATAAGACATAATAGCATGGACCAATGGTACTAACTTACCCAGAGGTGGTTATAATTAGTAACCAGACTAGTGATAAGAAAGGAATAAAAAATGAAGGATGTAACTGTCAAAACTTTTTCCATACTGCTCCAAAATATGAGCTTTGTCTAAAGAATGTGTACTAACTAATGAAACTGATTAGACACTTATGCTAAAAATGTGTAACAAATGACAAAAACCAAGGTCAAATGGGCTAGGCTTTAGAACACACTGGGATGATAGGTCAGAAGCAAAAAGTGGATACGACTAAGAGAATAGATAAGGATGATATTTGTATAAAGAAGGATAGTGATAAAATTGCATAACTAAAATGATCCTTACAGATAATACACCCTAGTGCTCAAGCATAATACTACTTGAGATGAATAATATTCATTAGCTTAGGAAGTTCATCTCCATCTAGTGTGGCAAGCCTGTATGCTCTTGATCCACAATCTACAATAATAATGAAAGGCCCTATCTAATTTGGTTTTAATTTTCCTTTATGTTTCTTCTTAGCCATTATATTATTTTGGTTTTCTTTAAGAACAAGATCAGCAAGTTTAAATGTTCTATACTTAACATGATGATTATAGTGGCCTTTGAGTTGGTTCTAATATGCTTGAAGATTTTTGAGCATGGCTATGCGTTTCTCATCAAGTAGGCCTAGCTCTTGCAAGCAAGCTAATCGATAGTCATGATCATCTAGAACATGCTTGAAAGAGATGCCCAGTGAAGGCAATTCAACCTCAATAGGAAGGATGGCTTCAGTATCATAAACAAGTAAGTATGGAGTGGTTCTTATGGGGGTATAATGATTGGTATATGATACACTCAAATGGAAGGAAATATCTTTAGGTGCCAATCATGATTGGCATTATTGAAAATATTTTTGAGAATATTGACAATGGTTTTATTGGATGCCTCAACTTGGCCATTACCTTAAGGGTAATATACTATAGAAAAATGTTGTGTGATGTTATATTCAGTACATAGCTGATCTACATCCTTGTTCTTGAATGATATTCCATTATCACATAATGTCAGAGGGGATACCATAGCAGCAAGTGAGATGGTTGAAGATGAATTTAGAAATTTGCTTTCTAGTCACATAAGTGAGGGGTATAGCTTCAACCCACTTAGTGAAGTATTCAATGGTGATAATGATATGTTTATAGCTGTTAGATGAAGTGGGGTTGATATTTCTAATGAGGTCAAGTCCCCATGTATAAAATAGACATGGTGTCAACATCAATTTTAGAGTTTTTGCTAGGGCATGAATCAGATTAGCATACCATTGACATTTGTCACACTTTTTTACATATACAATAGCATCTACATCCATTGTGGGCCAATAATAACTAGTACACAAGATATTTTTGGATAAGACTACCCCATTAGAATGAGATCCACATACTTCTTTGTGAACTTTTATTAATTCTAGTGTAGACTCTATCGAAGTTAAACAACAAATCAGAGTTTCACCAAAAATCTGATGGTAAAAGGTGGATCCAAGTAGAGTATAATGAGTGGAATGATGAATGAAGGCTTTGGTTTGTTTTTGAGATAGTTTAGGTGGCATAACTTGGTCATGAAGGCATTTGTAAAGGTCTGAGTACCATATAGAATTAAGACCAATTATATCAAAAATCATTACAATAATTAAAGGTTCATGAGTTGGTGCTAATAAATTCTTGATGAAGAACTGATACTCTCTAACTTTATCTATTTATCAAATCAAAGAGCCAATAGTAGCCATGCCATTTACAATTCTATTACTAGCCCTTGGTATGTGCTCAAAATGAATGTTGGAAATTTGTTGCTTAAGAGTGTCAACCATGGCTTTATATGGAACCAACTTGTCATCTTTAGTCTAAAAATGATTTGTGACCTGATTGATGATTAACTAAGAATCACCATAAACTTGGAGATGAGATATGTTCTAATGCATTTTCTATCAAAGTCCTACAACAAGTGTTTCATACTCGACCATGTTTGTATAAGAAAAGTTAATTCTGAAAGATTTAGGGATTAGATCCCCCTATGGTGTAATAAATAATAGGCCTACCCTCAATCCATGTGCAGTAAATGAACCATCAAAATACATCTTCCAAGGTTATTCCTCAAGGGGTGTGTCAATGATAGTAATTATGGATTCATCAGGAAATTGAAATGTGAGTGGCTGTGTGTCTGTGAGAGGTGCTTTCACAAGTTGATCTAAAAGAACTTGTCCCTTTATTGCCTTCTGATTGGCATACTCTATGTAAAATTCACTAATAAGCATGATCCATTTAGCCATTCTACCTTGAAAATCTATTTTATATAGTAGATATTTGAGTGGATCTACTTTTGAAATGACCATGGTCTTATTATTTAACATGTAATAACACAATTTGTGAACTATAAAGACAATGGCTAGACAAGCTTTTTCAATAGGTACATAGTTATGTTCATATGTAACCAAGTTATGACTTAGATAGTGTACACCATGCTATTTTTCATTATCATCATGTTGAGCCAAGAGTGCCCCCAGAGTATGGTCGGTAGCTGATAGGTATAAAAAGAATGGCTTTTCTAGCATAGGAGGTAATAAAATAGGTGGATTAACAAGATAGTCTTTGAGTTGTTGAAAAGCTATTTGCAGTGATTATCCTAGTGAAATTCAAATCCTTTAAAAGGTGTGTAAATGGATGACACTTGTTTGCTAACTAAGAGATGAAGCGTCAGATTGATTGGATCTTACCCTACAAACTATGGAGTTGCTTTAAATTGGTTGGTGGTAGCATCTCAGTTATAACATAGACTTTAGCCAGATCAACTTCAATACCTCTATGAGACATGATGAAGCCAAGTAATTTACCTAAAGTTACACTAAACACACATTTATTTGGATTGTGTCTGACTTTATACTCCCATAATCTTTTAAATATCTTATGCAACACTACTGGATGGCTGGCCCTGGTTTTGGATTTTCCTAATATGTCATCGACATAGTCTTCAATAATATCATGCATCATATCATGGAATATGATAGTCATGGCCCTTTGATATGTAGCTCCAACATTATTAAGGCCAAATGACATTACCTGATAATAAAATGTTCCCCATCGAATGGTGAATGTTGTTTTATGTTGGTTTTTTGGTGTTATTCTGATCTAGTTATATCTCCATGAGTGAATGCATTTCATAACTTACTATGGAGTTGATGATCATGTTGATATTAGGTAATGAAAAATCATCTTTAGGATAAGCTTTGTTGATGTATAAAAAATTAGTATAAATTTTGATCCCTTCAAGATTTTTACTAACATGCACCACATTAAAGATCCAATCTAAGTAGTCAATGGATCAGATACATCCTTCTTCTAAGATTTTTTCCAACTCTTTCTTTACCAATATATCAATGTGAGGATGCATCTTACGAAGCTTTTGTTTTACCAGTTTGGCATCAAGATTAACCATAAGGTGGTGTAAAATTCTATGGGGTCTAAACCTGGCATGTCAAAATAGGCCCATGCAAAGATATTTACAAATTCTCTTAACAGAGCTTTAAAGACTTCATGTTCTTCCTCAATGAGGGACATGCCTAATTTAATCCATTTTAGGTCTGATGGAGTTCCAATATTTACCTCTATTGTATCTTTGACTAGAAGGGTCAAACTCTCTTCTAGCATAGTAGGTAATGACTTGAACTATTAGATTATGTCAGGGTCCTCTGTTAGGATTTGCTCTTTAACTTCTCATAGGCATGATGAATCTGAGTCCCCTAATGGGAGATCTAGCCATGTGACAAAAATAGTTGGAAATTCTTGTAGAATTTGATCAAATACTTATTATTTCTCATAAATTGAACTCAGATCCATATGCAAGTTCATCATTGGTAGTATCTTAGTCTAAATTCAAAGAAGAATGAACACCTCCATGTAATGCCATCTGAAATAGGTTTTTAGCACTAGAATGGCCTTTATCTTTACTTTTTCCCTAGTCAAAAAGTGCCTCAAAGAGGTTTTCACTTTGGGACCTCAATGTTTTACTTATTTGTTTTTAGCTAAGGGTGTTCACTTGCTCTCCAAAATAGGCTACAAGTACCAATGCAATTTATAATCTTGACTTGTGATCTCACAACATAATGTTATCTCTAAGGCCTAAGAAGTTATAGAATGCCTCATCATTCTAGAACTCATCAATTGGCAAACTAGATTCTTGTTGGTCCCAATCTATCAGTTAGGGATAATATAATGGTAATGGGTTGAGATGAATAGCTAGGGTAAGTGTAAAAATGACATTGCTATCAAATAGGTTGGTTTCAGCTAGGTCATCAAAGGTGAGGCTATGATCAGAATCTATTTCATTTTTAGCATCATCATCACTAGTCACTAGTGATGGAGTTTAAATAAGATATGTGGGGTCACCCCCAAGTGGTTTAAATCCAAGTCCATAAGGTCTTTCATACTTAGTCATAGAAATTGGTTTGATAGTTCCTTGTTGATTCAATATGAGGCCTCTTAATTAATAATTTTGATGTTCCATGATCCTATTGGGAATAGGATACTTTTTACTTTTACAACAATCATCTTGGTTGTCATTGTATAACCATGATTCATCCCCTTAAATATGGTTAGGTTCTAGGCCAGATGATGGTACAAATGTGATAGGTCCTTTATCTTTTTTATTTTATTGCCAATGCATATGTGGAGTGACTTTAGGTCACCCAAAGGTTTTTAGATTTTGAGGAAGATTGGAAATATGAAATGTATCATGGGTCACATACTCTCCTGATCCATTATCTAAAATGGTGAAATGATTAGAAGCTTCAGGAGGTAGCATGTGGGAAAGGGAATCCAAGGTATTAGGATCTATGTAATTATCTAGCGAAGGATCAATAAGTATAGCCTTTTCTTTATCCTGCTTAGAACTTGGATTCATGCTATACTGATAATTATAGCATTGAAATTAAGCCTCAAGGTGTTTGTAGTGTTTATATGGGTGTAAATATCTTGGAATATTCACTTCCATCCCTAAGTGAGAAAACTTGATACATTGGTGCAGCATTGATGAGATTACATGAATCTCATGCAATCAAGGCCTACCTAGAAGTATATTGTATGATAACTCAAGATCAAGCACATGCTAAAGTGTATCATGGGTCAAAATCCCACTGATAATTGGCAAACTAATGGTGCCTTGAGATTTTATTTCTTGATTATCATAGCCTTTGATGGTTATCATTTTTGGTTGGAGATCTGCTATTGTGTACCCAAGAAGCTTGAGGAGCTTTAGAGACACTATGTTGAGGCATGCTCCATTGTCTATAATGACATGTTTCACTTTACATTACTTTATATAAACTTTTATATACAACAGGTTATTATGGAGTGGCCCAAGGGAAGACATATGGCTTTGGTTGAATGTGACTTGTTTGGCTGAAGCTAGGTGTCCAACCAAAGCTTGAAATTTATCAGAGGATATGTCACTAGCAATAGTGGATTGGGTCAAAAAATCATTCAAGATTCTCTTATAGATTATTAACATTTATAAAAAATCTAAAATATAAATTTGTGCTAGTGTCTTCTATAATTATTCCATAATATCAAACTTCTTGTCTTAATTAGTAGTGAATATTGTATTTTGAGGTTGAACAGTTGGTTAGATGATAGGCAAAGTGGTAGATGGTTGTGGTACTGGGATAGTAATATTCAACCTCTGAGTTATGATTTCACAATCAAGATTAAATACTGGACCATTATTGCTAACAAATGTTGGGAATGGTGTGGGACCAAATAGGAAAAGTCTTGGTTGTTGGTGCACTCATATGTGGTCATGTGGCGAGGATGAAATATCAATATAAGGTCTAAAAGGGGAATTCATAGTTTTCTAGTTTTCCTATATGCACTCTCAGGACAAAGAAGGATTATCTATGTAATCTAGTTGAATGTTGTTGTTTAGCAATGGTCTAGGCTAATTAGTGCTTAGTCTAGGATTAATAGAGATGGTGTTAACCCTACCCCCTGTAATATGACCTATAACCGTATTTTAGTCATGTGAAATTGCATGGTAGGTTTGTTGGTTTTTATTATTCTAACCTTGGCTTCATCCATTGTTTTATCATTGTGGGTTATACTATTGATTTTGTTGATTCTACTAGTTCAGCCTTTGATTTTGACACTATTAATTTTGCTACTATATGGGCTGTTGTTGTTACTAATCATTTTGTTGTTGTTAATTATTACATTAGGGAAAGGGGTTTTGATAAATCCCAAGAGTTTAATTAGAATTATAAGCACCATTATCCAATGTTATCTCCCCATTCTCCAACATATTTTTAATTAAATGCTTGATTTGGACATATCTTCATAGATTATGCCCATTAACCCAATGATAGTCACATAATTCATTTTCATGGTAGCAATATGGATAAGGAATGCCTTGCAAATAATGCTTTGGTATAATCCAAATAATTAGACTATTAATAATAATCTTATAAAATATAGACTCAATAGGTTCTCCTAGGTCACTAAAGACATGACATGCAGGCACAGTTCTCCTAGGAGGAGGGGTTTGTAATGGTAAAGGTTGTTGTATTTATTGTGTAGGTCTTGGTTGTTATGCTTGAAACATTGGTTGGAGAGGTTGTTGGGTAGGAGTAAGCTTAAAAGGTATTGTAGATGATATTTTTACAATTTGGACGTGATAGGATTTGGTTACTCCATTTCCCACAACATTCCTATTGTAGTTGAATTGCTTCAGTCTTTCTTGGTTATTGGTCTATGCCAATTGTGATGATTGCACTTAAATGGGATGTTGATGTTGTATATTTCCTTGATTGGTACCTTAATTTTGATTAGTTGAATTAAGCTTGATGACTCCTTTATTGATGAGCACTCACTTGATCAACAAACCTTTATCAATGATCTCTTTGAAAGTATGTGCACATTGTAGTTCCAAATGATAAGCTATCTCACTATAAATTTTTTTGGTAAACATAGTGGCTAATTGTTTATCTAGTAAATTGTGGGTGAAAGGGCTTGCAAGGGCTCTCCATCACTATAAATAACATGCAAAACTCTCACTAGCTTTTTATTTTACTTGTGTTAAATCCACTAATGAAATCTCATGCTCAAGATTATAGGAAAAGTGTTACATAAAATTATCAAAATAATAATCAAAATATATTACTAAATTTTTGGGAAACTTTAAAAACCACTCCAAGGCTTGTCCATCCAAGATTCTTGGAAACAATAGCAAAAGGTATATGTCACTATATGCCACTGGTTGACATGCAACAAAGAATTTAGTTAAGTGGGCCTTAGGGTCACCTTTCCCTTTGTATTTTTCAAATTTTAGTGGTTCATATCTTAGAGGAAATAATATATATAAATACTCCATGTTGAATGGATAGGAACACACGCCATCCAATTTGAAATTTTATTCTATTTTCTAGCTTGAATGGTATAAATTGCATCCTTCATCTATTGCAATTCTTGGGATAGGAAACTAGAAGGAACATTGGTTTGAGGGATAATATTGGTTTAGGTAGATTATTGGGAGGTCAAAAGTGGGACACTTTGACCAGGGTATGATGGAGATACCTATTGGGGTACATTAGTTTAGTTGGGGAATGGACCAGGAATATGCATATGTGGATTAGGATGTACTTGAAATTAAACATTTGGTTGTGCAATATTTTGGTTTGGGTTAGTGATAAAGGTTTGAATTAGAGGATTTTGTGGTTAGGATGGAGGGATATAACTATATTGTGCCTATTGTGGTTGAAAAGGGACATGTTGCTGACTAATCAATCCTTTTTGTTGAGTGAGAACTTGTGGACCAAGACCCTGTTTTTGAATTTATGGCAATTTTTGAACCAATGATTGTCTAGTAGGTACTTGAGAAACATGGGGACCTCCTTATTACATGAATCCCTATGGGGAAGTGAAAATAGGGTGAAGATTTGGCATCTATCACTGACCAATATTTGTATGTTGTTGACTAGTCATTTATTGGTTTTGAATTGGCATATTAGTCTACGATTGAAGAGGTATGTTTGCCATTACCTGACGAGGTGGAACATTAGTTTCCCCTGATTGAGGTGGTAATGTATTTCTCCTCTATTTCATTGATACACTAGATTGTGCCTACTACTATGGAATACTACTCGTTATTTGTTGAGTAGGAGTAAGATTCATCACATTCTATCATTAAGGTGTGACATTGGTCATTGTTTGATTACCTAATCCCATAGGTTATACGCTTGAGGAAGTAACCGATTGAGGTTGGGTTGTAAAAACTCTTATTCCCTAGTATGATGATCTACTCATGGGATTAACTACAAGCACATGTTGTTGGCTAGTTGTTTGTGCATTAGTACCACTTTGATCAGGATTGGATGTTGTTTTCACATTGTTTATTATGTTTGGTTCACTATTTTGTGTAGAGGCTAAAGACACTTCTTCAATAACGGGCATATGCATCAAGTTATCTATCAAATTGGTTTGTATGAATGGGTTAGAACATAGATTCTCTTGTCCAATTAACTCTATCAACAATTCTGTTAAAGGAACTAGGTTAATAAGAAGCTTACTCACTATGTTCATATTATTGAAACTACGTGCTAGATTCAAGTAGGTTTGATATGCTATCTATATTTGGTTAAAGTGATCTTCCATGATATTTTTTCCTTAATTAGATATATTAAGGTCTTGATACCTTGTTTGGACTACAGCCATAAGATTGCTAGAAGAAGCTTGTTGATCATAAATGATATTGTGGGGCATTCTTACTAGACTTGGTAAACTTTCATGGGGGAAATCTGTTGGAAACTTGGCCCCTACCTCTATGGCTCTAACCAAAATATCATATTTATTCTCTAAAATATGTCACTTAAAAAAAATAGATCATACATGGAAGCCATATTAGTAGAATATGACTATTGAAGAATTGTCTCATCCACTGTGGATATTATATCTAGGTATTGTGTGGTTTATTCTTAGTCTTATTCTGAATAGGGTGGCGTGTTAACAAAATAGTTAGCCAATGGATCTTAGCTTTGTGCCCCTAATTGAGTATTATAAGAGGAATAAGAATCCATCTCATAACGAATATTATCTATGTAAGGGTATTGCACCATTTCTTCCCATGCCACCACATTACTAGTCCCTAGATTGTACACAAGTCCACTACAAGTGTAGGAATACATGTTGGGATCCATAGTCAATACTTTGTGATGAAATGTCAAAGAGTTATACAAACTCTAAAAAGAACAAAATCTAAAATAGATGATATTTCAAATTTTTCTAGATTCAACAAAAGGATTAAAAGGTTCATGTAAATACCTGTGAGAAAACAAACTAGCGAGAAGTATCTAATGTTTCATTGTTCACACAAAGATAAGCAAGTAAATGGACAAAAAATCAAAATGCCAAAATATAAGGTCAAAGTGTTTCAAATTAGTCTAATATAGAAATTAAAAAGTTGCTAGGTATTTTGGCCAAACACGGTGTCAAAATCTAAGCTTAAACAAGGCATGCGTTAGGACTCTTGGCCAAATGGCGTCAAAAGCTAGAATTTGAAATAGATGAAAGTTTTAATCTAACATATTTTAAAAACTTCTAAAAAACATTAGGAATTTGATTCTTGGACATAAACTTGATCAACTAGGTATAAGGTATGAAACAAAAGGCACTTTAATGATAGTTTATTTTTTCATAAACAATGATATAAAACTTGGTTCTTTTGACAATTAAGCTAGATAAAAGTGAACAATATAACTATACTAGATAAAAGATCATAAAAGTACACTCAAATTGGTCTAAAAATGTAAGAACAAATTTAAACTCTATGCAATAGGTTCTATGAAACAATATTTGAAATGTTTTGGGTAGTGTAACGATGCTACACTACCTAAAAGGTGTGACAAAAAAGTTTGTTTCAAAAACTCTCTAAAGCAAAGATAATTTCCCATAATTTTAATAGCATAACACTACTTTTCTTGACTCAAAATGTTATGGTACATAGACTAAAAGTGCAAGTGTTTAGCACAAAATGGTTTAAGTCTATCAAGTGATGATAATGATTATGAGTCTTAAATGACCCTCAACCAAAATAGGAAATTTAACCTAAGTTTCCTCAAGTTTAGTGAAAATGGCAAATCCACTTAACACATCAACGCTATGAAATTATAAAGGTGCAATTATAAATTTAGATTATAAGTGAAGGACTTTAAACAACTTTGGTAAAGGCCTAGACTCAATTGGGTAGCATAACTGTGCCAATGTGGATGATATGACTCCCAAGATTTTGATGAACTTTTGAACAAGGCAAATTGATGATCTCACATAGGCATCATAATGCCTCTTTGTTTAAAGGAAAATGAGGACCATGTGTTTTTGTTTGAATTGTTTATTTACACCAAGTATTGACTTCAAATAATACTTTAATCTAGGACAAAACTCAACTGATTAATCACTTTTAGACTCTAAACTAACAAGGTTGTTTGGTATTATTAGAATCCATCTATATACATCATTTGAGAGGATTTTAAGTGTTTATACAAAAGTAAATGTGCATTATATAGTAGGGTTTTTACACCCCCTTCTCTCAAATGATAGTACTGTGACATGAACCTTGAGGTGCACCTTACACCAATAATACTTCGATGGAAAGTGGGGATTTGTCTAAGATCTAACAAGTTTCTAAACATTATAGGGGAATTAATTTCATAATGAATTTCATGCCAAACATTACAAAAGAAAAGCATAGATTATGGGTTCATATCACTTGGCTTGTTACAAAAAGTTCTAGTTCTTTTTGCAACCACTACATCTTGTTGTTCACTCAATGTAGTGCGATGTCCAAAGTGCCATTGTGTCCTATGTACAAATCCAATTAAGATCCAAATAAAGTCAATGCTGGGAGGTAAAACCCCAAGTCAAAGCTTCCCTAAAAAAATCATGGGAGGTGATGAAGTCCCCCTCGTAAGTCAAGTTTGCATAAAAATAAATAAAGCATGAAAGTAGAAAGACTTTAGGGTCATTTTCAATGTCACCCAAACTTTGACAAGTTTTTGGGGAGTGCATTAATGAATTTATTTTTAAGTCTTAGACTAGGCTACTTCTAATAGGAATGGCACTTTTGATTCTAAGGGTTCTCTAAAAGGGATAAATAGAAGAACATACATGCAACATCCCTCTTTTTGCCAAACAAAAATTTAATCTAAAAAACTAAGTGAATATAAAAAACTTGAAAAGGTAAGTTCATTTTTAATCCCAAATGGAAAATGAGGTGGTGTTCATTTGACCCCTTGGTCGTATTTGCAAACTTTGAAAACATTCACCATAAACATCTAATTTTTTTATTAAACACCAAAACAAGGTTCTTAATTGATTTTTAAGCACACAAAAGGTGATCTAAACATGTTTTTAGCAAATGTCAAGCTTGGTCCTGAAATAAAAACATCTAATTTTTTTATTAAACACCAAAACAAGGTTCTTAATTGATTTTTAAGCACACAAAAGGTGATCTAAACATGTTTTTAGCAAATGTCAAGCTTGGTCCTGAAATAAAAACATTATCATGTCCTTTAACCTTGAAGCTCTTTTGGGTTTGAAATAATGAACTTTAAAAAAAGAGCTCTCAGGTTTATGTTTTAAAATAAACATAGTGACCGACATTAGTTATATAACCGATGAAGGTTACACTATATAACTGATGATGGTTATCTAATCTACATCAATTATACCAATAGTGACCAATGATAGATATCCAACTGATGTCAATTTTACTAACTAACGTCGGTTACTATGTAAACTCCTGACAAAAGAAAATGGTAAAATAAAGTTAGAAAATCAATTTATATGAGTTTTAATGATCCAAATGAAGATTTAAAAGTTGAAAAATGATCTTCTTCATGTATGGGATGCATTTGGTCCCACCAAGCATGCCATATGTGATTTAAGAATTTAACTCAAGAGAGGATGGTTAGTATGGTGTTAGTTTCAAAATGAAAACAAAATGAAAGAAACACACTAACTAGCATAACATCTCTAGGCCTAGACACTAGGGAGAGCTTAGTTAAAAAACATGAATAGAACACACAACTAAAATTCAAAGTAAATCCTTTTTTACCTTCCTTGGATGCTCCAAAATGCTTGTTGTAGTGGTTTGCTCGATTTATGCTCATGAAGTCCTCATCAATGAAAGGTTGGCTACCTCCATCTCTCCTTGACACCTTTGGCTTGTGGCTTGGCTTGGAATCAATTTGGCATGGTGACACTAATTTCTTAAATCTTTTTAATCAATTTTGCATTATAAATTTGCATAATCATGTCTTAAAATTCATGTGGTGAGGTTTCCTATTTATAGATTTTTGAGAATGTCTAAAATCAACCTGAATCATCCATCCTGAGATTGAGATGTGTGGTTGAGGATTAATTCAATTTTTGTAATTAAGTTTATAATTATCCTCATCATGACATTAGAAGAAGGGGCAATTAAGAGTCATAGAGGGCATGAATCTTGATATTTATGGCATTTATGGCCTAGGGATGTCTTCACAAGAAATGAAGTCACCTGATGATGCAGATATTCAATATTCATTTCCAAAAAAAATTATTCAACAAGTTTATATAGAATTATTAATTAGGCCTTGATTTGGGTTAATTAGCTCTTAATAATGTTTAAGCACTTTGTGCACAAATTACTCAAATTGATTAGAATGTCTTGTCATTGGTCCAAAATTTGACTGAAGTGGAATTGAAAGTCTTTATTAGATGCATTAGATCTATTATCCCATTTAGGATGTTACTATCATAAAATAACAAAGGCACATGTCTTGTGCAAGAGATTTGATATGAAGGATCAATCTAGAGCACCTAGGTGTAAAATTTGAATTTTGACTCAAAATGATCTAAATAATGTTAGTTGGCCCATAAATTACATTACCCCATTTAATGATACTTTGGCCAAAATTGTCCCTTGAATATATCAATTTTAACTCATTTAATGTGTTTTAGTGTTTTTAGGCTAAATAATGCATTTTAGGTAGAAATTAGTCAAAAGCTTGGTTAGAGGTTATCAGTGGCTAGATTTAGGTGTCTACAGTGAACACAAGCTAAAGGAAGAGGGATTGAAATGGTAATCCATGGGCATTATGAAACTTGGTTTCTAATGCACAACAAATAAAGAGGGCTTATAATGGTAATCCTTGGGCACTATGAAGATTTATTGTTAATGTAGGCCAAATAAAGAGGGCTTGGAATGGTAATCCTTGGGTGATACAAAGCTTGGTTGCTAATTTAGGCTAAAGAAATATTAATAAAATACGTAGGGAAGTAGGTACCATTATTATTTAAAGGACAAACTTGATAATTTAATTATCCCAAATAAGGGTGATCTCAACATATGATAATCAACATGAATGGGTTTATAAATTAGCCCAAAGAGGGTGGCATTGGTCTACAAAAATGGTCTTGAACATGGTCTATGGAACATGGCATTGGTCTAGGAAAAGTGAAATTAGTCTTGAAAACAAACATGAGCTAGGCATTTGAAAATAAACTTGACCAAGATATGTTTGGATCTATGACTAGGTCTTGTGAAAACAAAGGGTCTAAAGGTAGCAAACAATCATGGTCTAAAAAACAAAGAACCTTTGGCTCGGTAAAAGCAGCCCAAAGGGTAAAACAAATAAATTATGCAAAGGAATAATAAGATAAATACAAAATTAATCTAACACAAATATTGATTTACCTAAAGGTGGTTATAATTAGTGGAAAAAGTAACACAAAAGCTCAAAACTCATATATGGCTGAAGGACTAATTTATCCAAAGGTAATTATAATCATTGACAAAAGTATTTAGACAAAGTAGAACAATTATGAACTAGGATCAAAGGATATCAATGATTTTCTCAAAGGTAGTTATAATCATTAGTGTGAAAAATAAGGCTAGATAAAAAAAACTCAAAAAATAACTAAAACTAAACTAAACTAAGGCAATTGGCTTAGATAAAACTCAATAATTAGTTCACTAAGACTCGATATTTGATTCACTAGAGACTTTTGGAACACTGGAATTAGGACACTCAAAATTTGGCACAATAAAATTTAAACAAGGCATGTGGCAAAAAATTGGCTCAAAGGACTATTCAAACAAGGTACAAGACAAACAAAAATTGCTAGGTCTAGGCAAGGGGTCTTTTAGATCAAATAGGAAATCAACCCAAGTAACACAATCTAAACATAAAAGGTAGATAACCTAAGCCCAAATTGGATAAGGCTTTGGTGTAAACCTATTTAGTTTAGGATTTTCAATTCTAAAGGTTGAGTTTTGTATTTAATGTGAAAAGATTCAAATGTTCTAAGGCAAAAGAGCTAGACTAAAATGGGCAACATAATTGTGTGTTTAGAATAAGAGAGGTATAAACATAGTTTGGAACTTGTTTTCACAAGCAATAAGAGATTGGTATGATTTAGGCAGCTTAAAAATGATCCTTCAAACAAATGTCATGATAATGGTTTTTGGAATAAAAAATCCAAGTCAAATTTTTAAGATGAAATGGGAAGCATAATGATACCCAAAAGTAATGACACACAAGTGGTTTTTAGAATAAAAATCTAAGACAAAAAGTATGACATAAAATAGACAAAGTAACATCTCTTAGGTTGAAGGGGTGTGAAAATAACATGATAGTTTTGGACTTATTTTTGATGTGATGATAAAAACAATAATTTTAGTCTAATAACACACATATAAATCAAAGAAGATAGAAGTATCACTAATGGCTCATCCTACATCTAGAACTGACACAGGTGTGCGTAGCTTCTACTAAAGTTGACATCAATATATTAATGCTTGTGAGGAATTAAGCGTTAATCCAAAAATTGAAATATAGGTGTAGGTAGAGTTTTTAATCCCCCCTCTGTCTCTCAAGCATTGGTATGTGACATGTAACTAGAGTGAGGAACACTTGACATTTGGTAATAAAATATTCACCAAGTGGGGTTTGACTAAAATCTATAAATATAGAACATACTAAATGGTCCCAAATGTGGCTAACACAAGGGAACAATCATGTCAATCGAATTTAAAATGCCTAGCTTGTTATGCAATGGTCTAGTATTTTTCATAATGAATTCATTTGTGTACTTCTTAGCGAATTCTAATATCTAGCTGTTGCATGGTCTAGGTACCCATTGGATGGTCAGGCTAATTTCTCACCACTATCTCATCCAATGATTTCCCTAATTTGTATACCCTATCATGGAATGGATTTGGTATGATGTTAGAAGATGAAGCCCTAGGTCAATGCACCCTTAAAGAACTCACCGGGAAGTGATAAACTCTTGCCCATAATCTAAATGTATAAAAGTAAATAAATGAAAATTAAAGGAATTTGGAGATCACTTTTGAATCATCCAAGTCACTTAGAGCTTGGGGAAAACATACACGACATTATTTCTAAGATGACTTTACAAACAATGATAATAAACTAATCAATTTTAGTCACTCAAGTTCCTTAAATGGGATGCGGGTAGATCATACACGCTAAAGTTTGTGTTTGCCAAAATCAAGGAGAATTTATTCTAAGTCATTTGAAACTAGTCTAAAGAACAAATAAAAATAAAAAAATCCCTTAGGAGTTATAACTAAAGATGTAGGTTCTTTTTACTAATACCAAATTGAAATGTGTTTGAATATTTTGGCCCCTTGTCTATGTTTCCACTTTCAAATGCTTGTAAAAATTCTAAAACACAAATTGTTAAGTGGATTTTAAGCACCTTAACCAAATGTGAATAAGTTTTAGGTCTCTAAAATTTGACTTTATAAAATAAAAAATTCAATTAAAAAACACAAAAACTTATAATTTCTTGGCTTAATTATTTGTAAACAAGTTAATGGATTAATTTAAGTTTAAGCCAAAATGATATTCCTACATGTTAGCTCAATAAAAACACAAAATTTAACTCTCAAGTTTCTTTAAAATAATAAAGAGAAATCATCAGTGATTACTACAGGGATCATTGTTAGTTTTTGTAATCGACATTGATTTGGTTATGATCATTATCGATTCCAATAATTACACCAAGGACCAATGAGTTTTGAAAGATTTTTTTTTGATAAATAATGTTTCAAACTCAAACTTTTGACTACCCTGTAAGAAGAATGTTAGACAAGCAGTAAATAGATTGTTAGGCACCAAGAAAAGCAAGAAAAAAATTAATTTTTTACTACATTTATGGCTCAAATGTGTTTTGACACAAAGATCATTATCGATTCTTATGATTGACATTGATTCCAGACATCAACCTTGATTTGTTACAATCATCACCTATCCCTGTGGCTCAGTTGAGAGTTCAAATTTATTCACTTTTTCGGTAATTATATAAAAAACTTGGCATAGAAATGGTTAGAAAAACATCCTAAAAAATATCTAGAAGAACTTTGTGGGGTATGGGTCCTACCAAGCATGACATTATGTGATCAATAAGAATCATAGAGGGGATATTAGTATTGTGTTAGTATGATGAAAACCAAAGAAAAACACACTAATAAATCTAAAGCTTCAATCTTAGACACTTAAATAGCAATAAAACAATATAAGTAACTATCAATAGAAGATAAAAAAAATATTACTTACCTTCTTGAGGTAAAGAGTTGTATGTTAGTTTTGGAGGAATGTGGTCATTTGTGTGCTCAAATAGTCTTTGGTAATGGTGTTCCTTGCATCATCTTTCCTTGTCACCTTAGCAATGTTGGGCTTGGCTTAGCTTTGATGTAACTATCTATGAATATTTGTGCATTATAACCTTATATGAATGAGAGTTCTTTGGATATATTTTTGCATAATAGCATTATATAAAAAGTTCTTGTTGAACAATGGGTGAAGCCTTGTATTTATAGCATTTCAAACTAACTCTAACCCAAGTGTAGCTAGGTTTAGTTTAACCATAGTTAGGTTTGGTAGGAAAAAAGCCATTAATATTTTCAATTAATAGGTATGGCTCACAAATATAGATATTTGTTTGATATTTTGTGAGTATTTGACAACTCACAAAAGATGATGTCATGATGGTCATATTATTTTATATATTTATGTGATGTGATGATGATGTCATCAATTTAGATTTATGAATTTTTAAAAATAAAAATTCAATAATTAATTAGCCATGGGATTTTCACCTATGGATTTAATTGGGTTTAGCTAAATAATTAATCATGATTAGGTTAATTGTCATTTATGAATTTTGATAAGTTGTCCCTCACACATGGTCAAAAAGGTCAATCTTTAAGTCACAACTTGACCAAATATGAATTAGGGATACATTCAAACATTTTAGAAGATGTACATGATGTACATTGATGAATCGGAGCATTCCAATTATTTCTAGGCTTGACTTGCACTATTTATAAGAAGTCATTCCAATGTTCATTTAGACATAGAAGTGGCCAAAAAGGAGTGTCTATAGTGATAAGTGGGGATCAAAATCTATTGAAAAGGAAGGATTAATGGGAAGTGTGGGAGGGCTTAGTCTCTTTAAACTCACTCTAGTAGTAAGGGTTTCAATAGAGTGCTACAAAAAATATATACTTCGATGGGTACCATCTAAGGTTTGTGTTAGAGCATGAAAGCCCTACCACTTCACGGATGTGATTAAAAAATGTAGGTGCTTAACCAAAAATGATATAATATAACCTCAATTTATTTACCCCATAGGATGTACTAGTTTGGTATGTACATTGAGGAATGAAGTCCCAATCACTACACCCTATAGACTCACAAGAAATATATGAAATTCACCCCACATAGTTAAAAAGAAAAGGAAGTGTCCATATTTTTGATCCTGAGGACCCCACTAGTGGGCAAGAAGAGAGCACAATTTAGTTCGGATTCAAAAAATAACAATAATAATATATGTGTTTTTGGTGACCTGGGCTCCCTAAATGGGAAAGGAAGGAGGCAAGAAGAGAGCATAGGTACAATATATTATTCAAAAGCAAGTAAAACAAGTAAACAAAGCAAACACACAAGTAAATGAAAATAAAATAAAATTCTTAGAACACCAAATGCAAGTGTGAGTTCCTTTTAATTACACCAAAAGAAGTGTTTGTTTTTTAAAACCAAGTATTTGTCAAGTAAAAATTACAATAAAAAATTTAATGTTTTAAATGTGTTGTATTTGACAAGAAAACCTGTAGAAAAATAAGTTAATATTTTATTAAAGTAAAAATTAAACATGAATATGAGAAATATATAATCTTATTTACAAAATAAAATAACAAGGTTTATGTAGAAACATAGAAAAAGTAGAGAACCCATAAATTAATTTAACAAAAATGAAAATGAAAGTCTCCTATGCCAAATTTACCAAAATAAGGAAAACACCAATACTAATAAAATAGTAAAATTATTTAAAAAAAATAAGTTTATTTAGAAAAATATAAAATATAGAGAACCCATAAATTAATTTAATAGAAACAACAATAAAATCCTTTTATGTTATAATTTACAAGAAGAGGAGGTGAAATTATCATATTTGAACTAATTTCCAAATTAGAGGAATAATAGGATGTTTGATAGAATAAAGTGAGGTGTGAGTCCCACCAGGGGTTCCCTATGTGATCACACGATTGAAAAGAAGGTTAGTTCTTGTTAGAATGCAAACCAACATAAAACTAGCTAAAACTATCACTCTAGGTGTATATCCTTGGATTGGACAAGATCTAGAAATAATAAATAAAATAGAAGACACAATCAGAGTGATTACCTTCCTCAATGGGTATTTTTTTCTAGCTATCATACATAAATGTTTAGTTCGAATATAGAGTCGATATATTCATCAATGTCACAAAGCTAGTTCATCATAATTTATCCTTGCACTATTGATATTTTTTGAATAATTAGAATAAATAGGTGAAGCTTTTCCTTGTATTTTTATAGAGTAAGTTTGCACAAAAAAATTGATAAGAGTAGAAGGTGATCCCTCTATTTATAACTTTATTAGACTAATTCGTGTGGTTGAGGTTTAATCTAATTTGGATATCAAATATAATTAATATTTGGGATAGAGTTTTTATTAATCAAGCATGGGTTGCATTTATGTTGATATTTTTCAAAGCTTCATTTTTGGGTCCAATTGACTCCACTTGCCACATGATGTCATGATGAAGATATTCATTGACAATGATGATGATGATGATGATGATGATATTTGTTGATGATGTCATGATGTTATCATGATGGAAATAATTTTTGATGATGTCATGATACATATATTTGAATCCACTTATCATGTGAATGGAGGAATAATTTAGTTAATGAATTAATAATATATTTAATTCAAAAACCTATGGAATTTTCCATTAGAAGAAGATTAGTTTAATTAATAAAGGTTAATTAATTTAATGCGAAGTGATGTAACTTTTGAAATTCAAATAACTATTTAGCTTAATTGACCCAAAATGTCACTTGTGAAGTAACAATTTGACTCAAGATGAATTAGATGAAGATGATGATTGGATATAGTACATTACCCCAATCAGGGATGCACCAACTTGATTTAAAATGTGCATGTAATGTGTAGATGAATTTGGATGTTTTACCAATTTTAAGTATGATTTGTACATTATTGCAATGAATTGTTCTAATTGTAATTTTGACACAAAAATTATGAAAATTAAGTGTTTACAAAATGCATCCATGACATTAAAATATTTAGTATTTATTATTTAGAGATAAACTATTTTAACCCTTTTCCTCAAAATCATCAATATCACCATTAACATCATTATTTTTCCCCTCTTTTTCTACATCATCATGATTTTTTGCCTCCATAGAATCATCCTTATTTTCTCTCTCTTCTATTTAATTTTTATCACTCTCATCTTATTACTCATAATATTGTTCTACCATGTCCCATATGGGAAAGAAAAATTATTCTAATTCCTCCCAAGACCAACAAGACTTGTCAATTTTAAACTGAAAAAACACTACCATGCTAGACCCTTAATAAAAATGTTAAAATTTAATTTCCACTTTTTAGATTGAAAAAATGTCTCTTCAAAATTGGCTCCACCATTCTCTAGTATTAATATCACCCTATATATATAACTCCATGATCCAAAATTGATATAAATCTAGGGTTTCAAATACACTAGTATTCACTGTATCTGATTTCTATCATATAAAATTTTATTTTCATCTCTGATAAAACAATTTAAGAATTTTAGACACATAAACTTGGTTAGAAGTACTTTAAAATTTTAATTATTTACATATTGCTAACTACATGATTTGCACCCAATTACATAACTCTTATTTACAATTTCTTTAAGTTATTTGTCTATATGAGGGCTAGAACTTTTGTTTTCCATTATCACTATAAAATTTTAATGGTAAATGCTCAAGCTATATTAAATCCCCTTTAAACTATCTCCAATAAAGGATAAGTGTCCATGACCCATCTAGACAATTATATTCTAAGAAGATATGAGTGTAGTGCATCATTGTCTACTTAATCTAGTCACATCCTACACCAAATAACGACTAGTTTCCAAATTTACAAACATCATTTTGGGTCTTCTAGAAAATTTCATAAGGTAAACAAATATAAATTATCAAAATAATCACCTATAAATGCATATAAATATTAATTCATTTGAGTCACTTTCTATTGACTTGGTTTAAGTATATACACTTCCACACATCAGATCAAATCTACCCTATTCTACCCAAATTATGAATCATTCATAAGGAGCAACCATAAGCCAAGTCATGAGATTTATAAATAAAGTTAAGAGATATCATTGTTAAGTGCTAAATCCATAGTATAGAAACATACATATAATTAAAGGATCACAATTCCACATTCACTCTAAGTGGAAAAACTACATGGATTTGATTTCTATCTTTGGAGTATTGGATATGTAGGCAGTGGTAAATCATCAAGGGGGAAATTGAAGTCAGCTTAGTCCATTACACTCACCTATTTTATTGTAATTTTTAAAGCTATACAAATTTCATAAGAGTTTTAAAGACAAGAGAAGATAAACAATAATTTATGTATAGTGTTATGATCCACACTTATAACAATCGGAAATATGTATGATATAATGTATATCAACACAACATAAAATATATAGGTGGGACAAGATGTACAAATAATCAATATATTTAGAAATATAATAATCACCCTTAAACTAGGGCAACACCATACAATGATCCTTTAGGAAGGAATAACTCCACAATGTCTCTTAGAGGGGACAACCTCTAATATCCTATTACAATAGAAGACTTATGCTTACTTGCTTGATTTACAATGATATTCACTTCCTTTATATAACTAACAATGGATGGGTAACCTCATAATCCCAATGTAGGGCGACCATTATCCAATGCACTAATTCCATAATTTACTCATTTATCCTAATATATTAGGCCCATATAATTAACTAAAGGGGATACATGCGACATGTTAACATCTCCATCAATTCATATATATTAATATATCATATCCCTAGGTACATAGAATTCCTTCCCTCCTTGACATGTTTCATCTCTAAAACATAAGAAAAAACTAAATAATGAGTGTGCTTTAAATCATTTCACACTTGTCTCCAATATTGATCATCTAACCATCCATATGTGATATTTGTAGGTGATATTTCTCCAATACTATTTACAAATTCAATTGTGTTACTTTGATTCCATTCATGATCATAACTATACTCCCTTGGTGTCTATGCATAATTATTCATCCTTTGATTCCATGTATCATATTCCACTATGCTACTCTAATTCCATGCATGACAATATTATTTTTCCATGCATAGTCATAGTGATTTCCCCACTAATTTTATGTTCTATAGGCCACTGTGCTACTCTGATTCCATACTTGACCATATTAGTTCTTTTTTAGCTTCAATGCATAGCCATAGTGATCGATGCTTTGATTTCTTATATAGCAAAAGTGATTTTTTTTATGACACTCCTTCATATGGATCCATTATTGTTTCCTCTCATGATGATGTGGGTGTTGATATGCCTCAATTTTTTTTGATACTTTGACCTTATCAACCTTTTCTTTTACCTCTTCCATCATTTCATTTGGTGGATCCATTAAATATTGAGTAGATGAAGTGTTTTACTCTACTTAGACTAGTTTTTCATCTATGAACTCATATGAATCTTCCTCATGCTCTTCTTCACTTGCTTTAATATAATCCTCATGCTCTATCTTAATTGTTCTTTCTGTCTTTCCAACTATGATATCCTGTAAAGTGACCTTTTTCCTATACTAAAACTTTATGAATTTCTTATGAACATTGATAATGATTGTTCCTAAAGTTATTAACCATGGATATCCAATAACTATATCCACACCTTTCATATATAAAGAATAAAAATCTGAATGCAAAACATATTTGTCCATAGTGAGATTCAAATTTTCAAAAACTAGAATATCTTTACCATCTACTTGAACCTCCTTGATATTCTTTATTTGAACCTATAGATGTTGGGCCACAACCATGTTGATGAAGATAAACTTGATAGTAAGGTTTATGGACACAATTACCTTCTTCTTTTGAATGCATCCATAAAATTGAAAAATTAACTCTAATTTATTTAGAGCCAAATTCTTTGAACCCTTATCATTCAATATTTTTTCCTTCTCTTCGAGGCCTCTACCTCTCCTTCTACACCATCTATAGCCTCTTCATCATCATTATTATGATTTATTTATTTTTATTCATAAGTAACTAAAATATCTTCCTCATTTCCATCATCAAAAATATTTTCTTCCTCTTTTTCCACATCATGATCCTCAACCTCTCCTCCTAAATCCTTTGTATCTCCTTCCTCATCATCATTATGCTCATCCTTTTTTTATCATCATCATCTTCTTCTTCATCTGCACTATCTTCTTGGTTATCATTATTAGTCTCTTCTTTCCCCACATGCCCATTTTTTCCATAGCATACTTTTCCAAAATATTTTGCATTTTTTAAACAATCTCCATAATATTTTACCATTGTTTGTAATCTATTTGACCCATGATTTAGAAGAGAGAAAAACAAAACTAGGGTTAATGAAAAAACTCGAATTTTTTCATAACTCATGCAAAATTGATCAATATAATTCCAAAATTTGACTGTAGCTTCCCATTATGGTAATGTAACCTCAATAATTTTTTTGTGAAAAAAGTCTGACAATTTTGACCTATAGAGTGAATCTATGAAAAATTATAAAATCATGAAAAATCACTTGAATGTTTCAAAAAATATGAATATTTTATATAGCTTTATTGTATTATGATACAACATTAGTAAACATTTCATAGAAAATTTCTTATATTTCTAAAAATATGATGAAAGAGTACAAAACCTAAATATCAATAAATCCCTAAAAATGATCATATAACCTCAATTATTTTACTATGACTTCCTTAATATATTATTCATCTCTAGTAAAATAAGTGTGTTAAAATTCACAATCTATTTCAAGATATTAATGATTTTATAAAATTAAGGTTTTGCCCCACACAAATTGCCCAAATCAAAGTTTAGATACCACTTTTTATGATCCACACTTATAATAATTGAAAATATGTAGAATATAATTTATATCAACACAAAACAAAAGATATAGGTGGGCCAAGATGTCCAAATAATCAATATATGTAATAATAAAATAATCACCCTTAAGGTAGGCAACACCATACAATACTCTTTTAGGAAGGAATAAATCCACAATGTCTCTTCAAGGGGACAACCTCCAGTATCATCTTACAATAGAAGACTCAATGATTAATTGTTTTATTTACAATGATATTAACCTTATTTAGATAACTAACAATATATGGGTAACCTCCTAATCCTAATGTAGGTCAACCATTATCCAATGAACTAGTTACACAAGTTACTCATTTATCCTAATATATTGGACACATATAACTAGCTAAATGGGATGTGTGCCACATGTCAACATCTCCATCAACCCATATACATTAATTTATCATATCCCTAGATACATAACACATAAAAATCCTAATTATAATATCTTAGATTAAAAAACATTATAGATGTAGAAGTTGCAACAATCAATTTTTACACATAATAAATTGGGATAAGTCCACAGTCAACTGAATTAAGAAATTTAGTTGTTGTCCAATTAATATAGTTGCATCTATGAATATTCTCTAATTTTACCTCTAATATGTAATTTTTAATAATAATGATTTATTTTATATATTCCCTATCAATTAGTCAATACTTTCAGTTTGGACAAGTTCACAGTCAACAAATAGAAACGACTTGCACTATAGTCTACTTATAATGGGCCTATCTAAATTTTGTTTCTGATATTATGCCTATTTTAAAACCTACATAATCATCCATTCTTCTTATTTTCACTCTCATACAATCACAAACATTTAATAAAAATTGATATGTAAGATAAGTATATCTCTTCTTAATGTTTTTCAAAACTAATAACTTTCCATAATTAACATCTTTGTCAAAATCAGAATTGTTGAATATTATATATCTTTAACATTATGATATTATCTATTTTTAAACATATTAGAGCACATTAAAATTCATATTATTTTATAAAATATATTGGTGAACTCTGTTAGGTTGTGGAGCTAAAAGCTTCAACTGTTGCAGACATGGAGGTTGCTGAGTTCTAGGGATACCGGCGTCGGCAGTATGACCGATGTTGGTCAGGGGTGAACAGAAGGGAAATTGGCATTGGTAGGAGGTCAGCCGACGTTGGTCACCTCCAGGTAGATAGGGACCGACGTCGGTCGCCTATGCAGTTCTAGAACTGCTCGTTGCACGAACAGTTAGTTCGTTGAACTGAGTGTTTGCATGTAAAAGGCTATTTTTGGTCTTGAGTTGCGTGACTAATTATTGTAAATTAAGATTCTAAGTTATGGTTTAGTCTAGGATCTATTTATAGACCCATTGGCATGTATTGTAAAGTGTGCTAGTGAAGAGAACAAAGTGTGTGTTCTTCCTAGTTTCACAAAGAGCTAATAGAGGAAGGCAAGGAAGATCCTTCCAAGTGTAAGATCATTTGAATTGCAGGTTGTTGCAAGTTTATAGAAAAGATCTACATGTGTAAGTAAGATCATTTAAGTTTTAGGTTGTTTCAAGCTTATGGGAGATCTACTTGAAGTACTTTGAGTACTTGTGTACTGGCAGGGTTATTACTAACTGGTTGGAGGTGAACACCAATTCTGTGTTTGAGTTGTGTGTTGGGACCATTTTTGGTAGGAGAGTGAACTCTTGAGAAGAATTACTATACACTTGGTGTGGGAAGCCTAAAAGGTGTGGAAGAATGTGGCGTCTCTTCATTGTATTCTTTTCTAGATGAGTATTAATACATATTGTGTTGTCTCTCATATTCTGTGTCATTTGTGAATTCTAGTTACTTATTGCTTCTGGTTAATTTTTCATGTTTAGTTGCTTATACAAGGTAATCATATTGTGCTCTTATTGAGGAGCAAGATCCTGACAAGTGGGATCAGAGTTGTTTGTTGTTCTTGATTCCCCATCAACTGGTATCAGAGCTTTTGGTTGGGATACTAACAGGTTGGATTAGATCTGGTTAGTGTTTGTTGATTACAGGTTACTCACAAGGGTTTCTATTTGAGTGGGAGTATAGCAATGGCAGAAGAAAGTAAGCTACCAATGGAGAAGTTTAATGGCAAACTCTATCAATTATGGAGGATGCAGATTGAAGATTATCTGTATCAGAAAGATTTGTACTTATCGTTGGGTGGGGTTGCATGCAAGCCCCTAGATATGAAGGTTGAAGAATGGGAGGTTCTTGATCGGAAGGCTTTGGGATCTATAAGGTTGAGCCTTGCATCGTCTGTGATTTCTAACTTATCTCAGGCTAAGACAACGGTAGAGTTGATGGAATCTTTGGCAAATTTATATGAAAAACCCTCAGCTTTGAATAAGGTATTTCTTATGAAGCAATTATTTAATTTGCAAATGTTGGAAGGTGGATCTATACATAGTCATCTTAGTGATTTCCATGGTTTGGTAAACTAGTTAAATTCAGTCAATATTGTATTTGATGATGAAATTAAGGCTCTCTTAATCTTATGCTCATTACCTGAAAGTTAGGAGAGTTTGGTAATGGCAGTTAGTAATATTGTGTTTGCTTCAAAAATCTTAAAAGTGGATGATGTTGTGAGTGTAATCTTGAATGAAGAAATTCTTAGGAAAAGCACAGGTGAATCATCAGGAAATGCTTTGAGTGTGGAAATCAGGGGAAGGCAAAGAGAGAAGATTGAGCATGGGAGATCAAGGTCCAAGATAAGCAGGAGATCCAAATCCAGGTATGGCAAAATAACTTACTGGAAATGTGGAAAGCAAGGGCACTTAAAGAGAGATTGTTGGTTGAATGAAGATAATCATGAAGGACATGAAGAAGTAGATGTTGCAGATTATGTTGCACAAGATGCTCTGGTATGTTCTTTGGATAAAGTAGAATCTTGGGTTTTAGATTTTGGTGCCTCTTTTCATGCATCCCCAAACAGGGAATTTTTTCATGAGTATGTCCAGGGAGACTTTGGAGAAATTTATTTAGGGGATGATAAGCCTTGTCAGATGGTTGGCAAAGGGAAAGTGAAGCTAAAATTATAGATGGGCACCACATGGGTGTTGAAAGATGTCATGCATGTCCCAATCTTGGAGCGGAATTTGATTTTTGTTGGAAAGTTGGGTGATGAGGGTTGCACATTAACTCTCACAGTGGACTCTTGGAAGGTTACCAAGGGTGCACTTGTTTTAGCAAGAGGTAAAAAAGTAGGTACACTTTATCTATCTACTTATATTATTGATTCTCCTTCTGGTTTATCTACTTCAGTTGTAGATTCGAAGATGTGGCTTAATAGGCTTGGTCACATGAATATGAAGGGGATGGATGTTCTTGAGTCAAAGGGTATGCTTTCAGATTTGAAAATCATGGATCAAGATTTTTGTATGCAGAAGAAGAAAGTGACATTTCTTGAGAAATCTGATGTTAGTGACAAGAATAGGAAAGCCTTGGTTTTCAAGGAGAAGATGATGGATAGAGATCAGTCACAGGGGCTGAGGAATTCTGAGCAGAGCAGGGTTGATTTGGGCAAGGGTTTGATCCAAAAGGATCTCGTGAGTAGAAGTCATCGCTCACAAGTAAAACATAGAGACCGACATCAGTTAGAAAATTGGCATCAACATCTAGACAGGGACTGACATTGGCTATGTGTAGCTTGACATCGGTGACTCAAGACAGATAAACACCAGTGTTGATTAGGGGGAACTGATGTCAGTGATGAGGTAGTCACATGGAACTCACCTCGGTCAGGTGCAGACTGAGATGTGACTGACATCGGTCACTGAGACAGATTTTGGGCAGATAGCAAGCTGTCAAGGAGTCTCAAGTGCCCATATGGAGGACTTAAAGGGTAAGTAAGCCTCAAATTCATCATTTCCCTTCTTTACACTACTTGTTGCTCACTGATGGTCAAGAACCAAGAAGTTATTAAAGAAGCAGAGCAGGTAGATCTAGGAAATAGTGGGAGCTTGGCATGGATGAAGGATGTGATTCATTGGGGGAGAACCAAATAGGAGTTTTTTGGTGGAGTTGTTAGTTGGAAGAAAGCATTGAGAGATGAATGGATGTTCAAGATAAAGAAGAGCGGGAATGGACACATGAGATGGAAGGCTAGGGTATATGGTCTTGTGTTAGCTACAAGACAATGGAGGTTTGACCATTGTCTTTCTCTTTACCAGGTTGGATAATATTAGCTACATTATCCTGTTACTGTATTGTGTGCTTGTTGCAGGGCTACACATACAGGGAGTTGCTGAACTAAAGGTAAAGCTAGTTTAGAGGTGTGTCATGAGGAATCTAGGAGCAGCAAGATTCTTTGACATGAGTGTGTTCTAGGGACATGGAAGGTCATAGGTTGATTTTGTCTCTGAATGATTATGTGAAACCGGTTAGCATGCCGATGGTTGGACAGTTCATAGAATAGTGTCTTGATTCACATAATGAGGTTAAATGCATGGTATGTACTAGACCTAAGATTTCCCAAGTAGTGGGAGTTGTCACAAGTTTGGAGTTAATCTGGGAAAGAAGCACTGGAGGGCAGTTCAGTGGATTCTTAGAGGGACCAACAACAGGTGCACATGCTATGTAGGGTCAAGTTATTTTCTACATGGGTTTGTAGATGCAGATGTGGCAGGTGATTTGGATGACAGGAGGTGCACCACAAGATTTGTGGTGGTTGGTCTTCAAGAGTGATCTTGAAGAGGGATACAAAGCCAAGGGAACAAACTAGATGATGTACAAGTATAGGTATAGTTGCAACTATTTATCTCCAAGTGGGAGATTGTTAGGTTGTGGAGCTAAAATCTTCAACTATTATAGACATGGAGGTTGCTGAGTTCTAGGGATACCAGCGTTGAGAGTATGATCGATGTCGGTCAGGGGTGAACAGAAGGGAAACTGGCATTGGCAGGAGGTCGGCCAACATCGGTCACCTCTAGGTAGATAGGGACCGACGTTGATCACCTGTGCGATTCCAAAACTGCTCGTTGCATGAATAATTAGTTCATTAAACTAAGTGTTTGCATGTAAAAGGCTATTTTTGGTTTTGAGTTACGTGACTAATTATTGTAAATTAAGAGTCTAAGTTATGGTTTAGTCTGGGATCTATTTATAGACCCATTGGCATGTATTGTAAAGTGTGCTAGTGAAGAGAACAAAGTGTGTGTTCCTCCTAGTTTCATAGAGAGCTAATAGAGGAAGGTAAGGAAGATCCTTCCAAGTGTAAGATCATTTGAATTACAAGTTGTTGCAAGTTAATGGAGAAGATCTACATGTGTAAGTAAGATCATTTAAGTTGCAGGTTGTTACAAGCTTATGGGAGATCTACTTGAAGTACTTTGAGTACTGGCAGGGTTATTACTGACTGGTTGGAGGTGAACACCAATTCTGTGTTTGAGTTGTGTGTTGGGACTATTTTTGGTAGGAGAGTGAACTCTTGAGAAGAATTACTATACACTTGGTGTGGGAAGCCTGAAAGGTGTGGAAGAGTGTGGCGTCTCTTCATTGTATTCTTTTCTGGATGAGTATTAATACATATTGTGTTGTCTCTCATATTCTATGTCATTTGTGAGTTCTAGTTACTTATTGCTTTTGGTTAATTCTGCATGTTTATTTGCTTATACAAGGTAATCATATTGTGCTCTTATTGAGGAGCAAGATCCTGATAAGTGGGATCAGAGCTATTTCTTGTTCTTGATTCCCCATCAAACTCGAAGTAGCCACACCTATATTGGTGAACTTGAATTATTTTTTTCACTCCCTTGCTTTTTGCATTTAGTTATCATTTTCATTTTTCAATTTTTTTAACCTTTCTATAAACTTTGTTATAATAGTCTTAAAACACATAAGAGTTATCATTTTGGGTAAAATGGTCATCAAATATATTTGATCCATGATGTGAGGGTAATACCCAAATACTTAATATATTAGACAACACTATTTATAGATTTTAGTTTTCATGTACCTAATTGTATATCAAAAATGCCTCGGTTATATTTTCAATCATAGGAAGCCTTAGTCCATTTATTATTGTAGTTCACCAGTACGTGGTTAACTCTAAGAATTTACTCTCAATATACCCTAGAGATGGGATAGTGTGACTATAGAAACTATATAATCCTCTGTTGTTAGTTTCTTCATGACCATTTTCACTATTTACAATTGGGATCAATATATCTAAGAGCCTAAAAAGCAAACACACACTTGACTAGTTGTACCCTTACTCCTTATTGTATTTCCAAAGTCCCAAATCATGATAGATGAATTTTGATTATATATTTTTAAGTATTACATTCTGTATTATTTTCCAAGTTGTTACTTGGATTCATTATATATTGACATTAATCAAATTCATATACAACAAAAAGGATGAAATGACTAATATACAATCTCAAGCCTTAATCAACTCACATTCTTACAAAAATACTCCTAAGATACAAACACCATTCATGAAAACATTTTAAAAATATATCATGACTTAGGAACAAGAATAATTATACATTTAGAATGCTATAAGGCATACCACACACCTTAATGATGGACTCATCATGACTATTGAGATTGATGAAATTAATATAAATAAATAAGATGAATTTAATGCTAAAGAATTCATTGAATATATTAATGCCAACCCATTTAATATTGATGCATTCCTATACATTTAAAGAAATGAGATCAACACATTAGATTGACCTTCCACTTATACTATAAATACTCTAATTACTACCATTGCTTCTATTCTAATATCAACCCCCATAGTTACATATGTGCCAACAAATCTAGGTATGTAACAATCACTTGGTTTATAATAGATTAACATGCTTGTCTATACAATGACATTTTTTACACCTCCATTGAATATTACAAAAGATACTATCCCAAATTTACACAATGAATCATCTCTTAAGAAAATTGCTCGAGCCTTATATGCTAAAATATTGTAATTAGAGCAAGGTGTCTCTAAAGATACTCAATAATTTATTATAGTTTGATTCACAATCATTTAGAACCAAAAATAATATATTAGATGTTACCAACATGTCTCATAGCTCCTAAACCACTAATTTATGAGGGTAAAGGATATCTTGAGAAACATCTTCACTCATTCCATGAAACATGTTTGGACTATGCTTACAATGACAAACTACTCATCAATATTTTTCCAAGAAGCCTAAAATTTTATGATCCAAAATGGTTATATGGTATCCCTATTTAATCCATTAGATAATTAAACCCATTATAAGATCAATTCCAAACACATTTATCAATCAACATTGGTGAATATTTATCTTATGCATAAATTGCTAAGCTCAAGTGAGGGTGAAATAAACCCATTAGTGAAAATGTTATTCGATACAAAAATATGCTTGAAAATATGACAAACTCTATGGAAAATAATAAATTATAATATATTTTACACAAATATTATTATATCCACTCTATGAATCAATCATGTTTTATAAATTAAAATCTTTTGATGAGTTATGCCACACAACCAAATAAAGAGAAGTCAAGATCATGACATTGAAGAAGCTAAAGTATGAACCAAAAGTGTTACATATAATTCTAATATAAATTTTTAAAGAAATCAACACTAAAATATCAAATATGAAGCAAAGGTAATAGTCAATGTAATAACACAACCAAAAAAAATCTTTAATTGATAGATCCACCTAGGAGGAAATTTACAATGTTACCACAACCTCCTCATATCTTTCTTTAAAACTTAATTGATTACAATCTTATATCACTACCTCTACCATTTGAAATTGATTTGACCAAGCCTCAATCTAATGAATTTGATATTAATTCATATTATGAGTAATGTAGATGTATATGGGAATTTTACAAATAAGTGTTATAGGTTAAGGTATAAGATACAAGATCTTATTGATGAAAACATTCTTGAGTCAAGCACACCCATATAGGAAGTTAGATAATAAAAGAATATCAATGCATATATTAAAATTTCTAGTAGTCCTTTTTCTAAATCTTGGTAGACCAAAAAATGTAGACAATTCATAAGTACATCATGTGTTCAATGTGCATCCTCATCCCATGTCATATGGGAATCTAATAAATGGAATAATTAGCACATTTACATGCAATTTAGCACAACACCCATTTATCACATTTCATAACATTGAAATTGATTATGATGATGATGATTCAGATAGGCATGCACTATTTTTTACATCATACATCAATAAGAAACACATATATAATGCCATCCTTGATAATGGTTTAATAGAAAATGAATTCACAATGAAAATCCTTCACAATTTGGGATACATAGAGCAAGATTTACAAGCTACATCAAGATTAGTCAAATCATGTGATGTTCAAAGTTATGATACCATTGGGAATATAGTGTTACCTATTCAAGTGGGTTTAGAAATAATGCAAATTCCATTTCTAATCTTAGTAAGCATAGGGGTCTTTAATATGTTATTAAGATGCCCTTGGATATATAATATTTGAATAATTACATCTACAGTCCATAAATACCTCAAGTACATACATTATAATTAAGCAGTCAAGGTTCAAGACATTCTATTTGAGTACCCTATATAGTTAGTGGTAAATTATCCTCCTACCCCCCCCCCCCCCCCCCCCCCCCCCCCCCACTACCATAGTTGGTTGTGAAACCTACTCTAGAGCATAGTAAAAATAAAATTATGGAATTGAATCCAAATCATAATCCAAAGATAATAAGTGTATCCATTCAAAAGCATAATGCAAAATTAACTATTGTTAGAACCCCAACTAGGTTACATGAAAGTTACATTTATTTTAAAAATCCATATAGATTACTTATAAAATCATCTATAATCATTTGTGTAATTCATTTTTTGACTGATAAAAGTATCTAAAAGTAATATATGTAGAAATGTATTAACCTACTCGTTTAAAATATGAACCATCTATTTTCCAAATAGTCTCTAATAGAATACTAGATGAATATTTCTCATAAAATGAATAGTATAAAGAGAAAAGTAAGTTAATACACTAGAATAATCCTAAAATACAACTATAAATGAATATATATCCACCAATACTAAAATATTTATAATTAATTACAAGTCTCACAGCCACTACTATGCTGAATAATCATAAATAATAATGTACTCCATATTACATTTCAGTACAAAGTCAAATATGCAAGATATAATGTATAACTATAAAAATAAACATCATAAACAACTCAATTATCCATAAAAATGGATATGAGTGTGATTCTTAAATGGTTTAATATATTAAGAGAGGGAGAGCATCATCAAAGTACTTTTCCTCCAACCATAGACCATTGGTCTCCCACACACCTCCCCACTAGGAGTGGCCCTTTCCTTCAAAAAGGGCTAGATAAAAATAGTGTGGATATTAAGAAATAAACCAAAACACATGTGTTTATAGTCACTAATACATGAAGTAGTTGCATATACCATGAAAAACAATCCTCTATCTAATATGAAATCATCATACACATATAAACTATAAAGTACAATAAAATGACAATGTCTCAACTATAACATTACTTTGGCCAAAAGTTTCATTATAGAAATCAGATCTCTCATGGATATGAGTCATTTTTACTCACACAAACTCTCTACTAATGAGTCAAAATCTATCATATGATATCAAGGGGGTAAATACATGAGTTTTATGGTAGCTCTGTAATATATCTATCACCACCTACATCAAATAAAGGATGCCTAATGATTTCTCATAAATAAATCATGGCATAATAAAATATAGATTGTAACTTAAATCAAATTTAAATAATTATGCAATGCAAGGTATAAGAAATCATCATTCAAAAATCTCATTGTATACAATAACTCAATATCAACAATGTCATGTATAAGTTATTTTAATGAACTACATTCAAACTAGGCACAAATATATGTCTATAAGACAAGAATCCAAGATTATATACCCTATATCAATTTCACAACATCTATTTTTTTTTCCTTAACATATCAAGATTTGGTAGTATCTAAAAAATTTAACAATATAAATGGAATAAGTCTGAAGATAGCTCATAAACATAAGTCAAGTCTCTTAAACTTATTCTAACCTTCTTTAACCTCAATTTTATTTATTCAAATTCATTTGATCTAATAGTATAACCAATGGAAAATTGTCCACTTCAAATAAATATGGTCACTTATATAACTATGCTCAGAATTCCCATTATATCCTACAGTTGTTCATAATCTTCCTAATGGAAACAATTCTAGTTTTAGCTTATATATCACAATGTTTATTTTAACCATGTATTTACATACATAGTTAAATGTACTCATCTTTACAAACACACACACACACACACACACACACACACACACACACACACACACACACACACACACACACACACACACACACACACACACACACACACACACACACACACACACTTATACATACATATATATTCATTTATGTATAATAATAAAATAAGTTTCCAAAGAACCACTATTATCAATTATGTACTCATATTTCATCATTCTAACTCATATTGATAGTGCACAAGTTTGTTAAATCCATATATGTATATGTATGATGTATATACACACATACAAATGTACATGAATACACATATGTACATTTTTACATGCACACACACACACATTTGTATATACATAATCACTCAAATATATTTTGTATTGAGTCCCTATAACTAGAATAATACAGCTACAACTCTCTCTCTCTCTCTCTCTATATATATATATATATGTATATATGTATATATATATGTATATATATATATGTATATATATGTATATATATATATATATGTATATGTATATGTATATATATGTGTGTGTGTGCGTGTGTGTGTGTGTGTGTGTGTGTGTGTGTATGTATATATATATGTATATATATATATATATTGTGTGTGTGTGTATATATATATGTATATATATATATATGTATATATATATGTATATATATATATATAAGTAATTATTCCATACAATGATTATATTATGTATGTTCCAAAACCATGTTATTATATCACCTTTCTAAAATTTCTTGATAACCATCACAAATGCCAAGTCAGTCACCATTAAAAACAAAATCAAAATTGATTTATTATAACTCGCATACATCATGCTCACCCTGTGTGAGGTTTTATCAAAGAATATCTATGATTTAAGTTCCTAGGAGAAAATATGCATGCTCAGTCTCTATATAATCTAATTTTTTAGATAATAATGAAACACACCACAAATTGCCAATTTACAAGGATGAAACAAGGCACAAGGTCTTTCCCCTTTAACAATTTCAAGAAAGTCTTATATTAAACAGGACTACACAGCTATTTATCTACTTATGTTTTAATCTCATCTATCTTAGAAATATCCAATTTTTATTTCAAAAAGGGAAAAACCTCATCTCTATAGTCCTTTCGATAGAACTGAGTTCTATTCCTAGGTTTGTAGAAATGAATCCTTAAATTTTATTGAAGACATCAACGAAATAAAATATTTATATTTTATTACACAAGGGCTCAACATCATGTTTATAGGCCTATAGATAGAACTGAGTTCCATCCCCAAGTCTACAAATATGAAACCCTAGGTTCCATTTACCAAAATATACCATTACACAAATTTAATTGAAAAACATTTTGTAACCCATATCAAAGAACCATATATTCTTTTGTTTCTGTATTAAACTAAGTCTACAATCAAATATGGGGATTACAATTTCAAAGTTCAACTAACCTAGTTTTGCAATGGCTACCACTTAAATTTATAGAATGGTAGGTTTTTCCTTCTTATCAATATTTGTTCCCATTCTATCATGTCCACATTCTCCTCTTTTATTCTTATCTTTTTTCCACTCCACATCCATGTTTTTCAAGGATATTCCACTCTCTTACTAAACTACCAGTTATCCAATATGAACTCACCTTTCATTTATGTTTGAATTATGTATTTGGCCTAATTATTTATAACCATTCCCCTAGTTTTTTATCATGGTGACCATAAGAAACTCATCCATCATAGCTAATGGAAAAGTTAACTATAAACACATCCACTAAAACCTAATTTCATTTTGACTTAATTTCATTTCATTATAAAAGGTATGTGGTCACTAAACTAATTAAAATGTTTACAAATTTAAACCAATTTAATATCATTGCCTTGGGTGTTTTTTTACCCTACTACCCCGCCAAGTCACCAAAAGGGGCATAAAATAAATAACTTATACAAGATCAATAAACACCCAACACTCTCCTAAGAGTTAAAATGCGTAAATGGTTTACCTTACATAATTAAACATAATATAATTCATATTGAGTTTTAATGGAAACTTGATAACCAATACATAATCTACCCATATTATGCTAATTAAAAGCATCAAGACAAGCAATGAACTTAGAACAAATGGAAACATGCCTTACTATTTTCAAGGATAAATAATGCAAGAAACACTCAACAATTTAATAGAATACTTATTGCCATTAATTTCATCTAAGAAATCAAGAGTGTGGTGTGTATATGTGGATTTAGTTCAATTATCTCTATCCCAAATGTTGATATTTACACCTTCCTCCCCTATGATACTCTCCCTTTGTAACAATCTTTGAGGGTGGGATAGTCAAACAGCCACATTGATAAAAAAATCAATTGGTCTGAGCTTATAACAAATAATTAAATACTTAGAATAAATAATTATCAATGAATTATTGTAATGCAAATCAACCTACAAATGAAATCATAGTCAAATATGATCATAGAACATGTACATTCATAAACATATGTAAATGTCCTCCAACATTAATGATCATGAAAATAAAAAATATGACTGCCAATCATAAAACATAAATATCTAGATATAATATGAAAACAAGAAACTATTAATCATTAGTTTTACATCTCATACTAATATTAATGTAGTTTTTTAAAGAGTGGGATAGGATGTGACATCCTTCCTCCTAAAATAGGTCATCATCTTGATGGATTTTATTCAAACAATAGTTATGGAAATAATTAATAATGTTCATTAAAAAAAGCATTTAACTAAATGAAGAAATAGCCTAAAGAATACCTTATAATATTCCCATGTAGCACTGTCCTCAAAATATTAGTCCCATTATACCTTGCAATGTGATACTTCTCTATTACATAAGCTAAGCTTGTGAATATCAATTATTTTGATTAGTTCCATTGTGACTACCCCTAGATATAGAAGTTGTAATGCATTTCAATCGAAAACATGTGAAGTATTAGCTATATATTTATTAAGATAAGATACATGAAAAATATTATCATTTGAGCTAAATCTGGTGGCAAATCAATTATATATGTTACATGATTGATCACTTCTTAAACCTCAAACGGTCTTACATATCTCAATGACAATTTTGATGATTTCCCAAACCTAATATCACTCCTTTGGGGTTTGACTAGTATAAAAATTTATCTCCAATTGAGAATTGCCTTGTTGTTCTTTCCAGATCAACATAACATTTCTATTTATCATTGGCTTCAACCAATAATTTCCTTATGAACTTTAATTTTTATTCCATTTCCACAAGCATATCAGGTCCAAAGACCAATGTATCTTCTAATTTATCTCAACTGATTGGTGTTCTACACCTCCTATCATATAATGCCTCAAAAAGATCCATTTTCAATGTTGATTGGAATGAATTATTATAAGAAAACTCAACTAATGGTAGGTATTACTCACATTTGTATTACTAGTCCATACAATACATTCTCAAGATATCCTACAAAATTTGATTTACTCTTTTTGTTTACCCATCCATTTTTAGATGGTAAGTTGTATTAGAATTTAGTTGTATTCACAATGTTAAATTGAGAGTTTGCCAAAATCTTGAGGTCATTCTAAGGTCCCTATCTAAAATTATATTTTTTAGAAACTGATGTAATATATATACCTTATTTAAAAACCTTTTTGTGAGCATAGGTGCATCATCTGTCAGATTATCCAAAATGAAGTGATTTACTCTGTTAAGTTTACCCACACCTACCAATATCATGTCATGATGGTTTATAAACATATATAATCCTTGGATAACTTTCCACTTCCATTTTGGTATGGAATTTGGGTCCAATAACCCAACAAGATGTACATGTTCAAACTTTACTTAGTGACACTCTAAACATCTAGACACAAAGTCTACCACATCTTTTTTGATCCCCTTCCAGAAACACAATGGTATTAATTCCAATATAATCTTAGTCACCTTAGGATGTCCTAAATATGGAGCATTATGTGATTATTTTATCATAATATCTCTCAAATTTTCCCTATCAGGTACATAAATTATATCATTATATCTAAAAAAACCCATCATTCTCAAATTTAAATCCATGGTATCTACAATCTTTAGAATTCTCAACTAATACTTTCTTTACTTGTTCATATAATTCATCTCTAGGTGATAATTTGTAAACCTTATCTCGATAATTACTTCTTATAGTGGATAATGCCACAATGTAACTTATATATCTAAGGGCATATACAACTTTGTTTTCTTTACCCTTATTGTATCTAATGTCAAAATCATAGTTTGATAAAAATTCTAAGCATTGCTTTTGACAAGCATTAAGCTTAGGTTGGATAAATATATAATTGATTCCCAAATTAATAGTTTTTATATAAAAAGTATTTCCCAACAAATAATGCATCTAAACTTACAAAGCATGAACTATGGAAGCTAATTCTAGGTCATGTGGAACATAATTTTCCTCATAAGGATTTAACTTTATTGATTTGTAAGCTACAACTGAACCATCCTCCATAAGAATTCGTTCTAAACCATCTCATGAAGCATATATTATAACTATTAAATGACCATTTGAATCCAAAATCCATAAGATTGGTGTTGAATTAAGCCTCATTTTTAGAACTTGAAAGGCTTATTCACATTTATTAGGCCAAACAAAATGTTGCTCTTTCTACTAGAGAGAGGTGATTAGATTATCTATCTTAGATAAATTTGGTAAAAACATTCATGTAGTACCTTGATAAAACTATAAAACTGCACACATCATGTAGATTTTTGGGTGCTGGCACTCTATAATGGATTTAATATTGGCTAGATCCACACAAATTCCTTGTGTAGAGATAATATGTCCTAAGTATTTTACTCTTATTTAGAATAAGGCACACTTAAACAATTTCCCATATATTTTATTCTTCCACAACCATTCCAAGACTAGGCACAAGTACTCAACATGATCTTCCTCACTTTAGAATAAATGAGAATATTATCAAGGAAGACTAACATAAATTGATCAAGGTAATCTCTAAACACAATGTTCATGAGATTTATGAATGTTACAGGGGCATTTGTTAGTTTGAAAGGAATAATTGTAAACTCATAATTCCCATATTGAGTTTTGAAAGATATTTTTGGAATATATTGCTCTCTAATTATTAATTGATGGTACTTAACATGAAGATCAATATTTGAAAATATTATTGCACCACATATTTGATCAAAAATATCAATAATGTGGGGTAAAGGATACTTGATTTTGATTGTTACCATGTTTAACATTTGGTAATCTATGCTTAGAAAAAGATTCCATCCTTATTTTTATCAAAGACTATAGGTGCATCCCATGGTGAAACACTTGGTTGAATCAATCCTTTAGGTAACATCTCTTGAAATTAGGATTTTAACTTGATTAATTTAGTTGTCATTCTATATGGATCCTTGGATTATGGTTCTGATATTGGAATGATATTGATAGTGAAGTAAAATTCCCTGTTGGGAGTGGAAAAACATCCTAAAAATCTTAAAAAAAGGGATAATCTTCTATCGAGGGTTCCTTGGCTTCACCAATTTCATCCATCTTGACTAGGAATGTTTGACATCCCTTTCATTGAGCTTTTTTCAATTAATGGCTGAAATTTTTCTTAGTTTGAAATCCCTTTGATCTTCTTGAATTTGGGTTTGATTTCTCAAGTCATCTAAAAACTCAACTTTCTTAAGAAAATAATCAACTTTGGATTTGTGTTTAGAGAGCCAATTCACTCCTAGGATTGTATCATATGATCCTAATGGTGTTGAATAAAGATAAAAAATTATAGTGAATTCTAACAGTTTTATCTTAGTTTATACAAGGCATCTTTCAACCTTGACCTTGGATTCATTTCCATACCAAACTGACCAAACATTTTCCATAGACTCAACTTTCCTAGATAATTTACTTAACATTTTAGGAGAGATAAAACATTCAGTGGCTCGTGTATCTATCAAAATAGAAATCGGATGCCAAAATAAAGTACATGATACTTCAATGAGAGAGGATTGAGATTTTGATTGATAGTTATCAACTTCTATGAGAATATTCTATTGAAAGTTTCCTAAATATGATTTAGAGGTGGATTATTTCTTATTTATACCATCTGTCTTCCACATAGGAAAATCTTTAGCATAATGGTCTCTTAGACATTTAAAGCATCCATCAAGTGGTCCCTTATTCTAAGCTTGATTAACTCCATTGAATCCTTCTCTAAAATAACTTTTAGGTTTCCTATTTCCTGAATCATCACTCAATATTAAATTTTTGCTATTGAATCAGTTCTTAGAATTCCCATTATATTTCCATTTATTTTTCTTGAAGGTTGTCTTTGAGCTTCCAAACTTATTTTTAAATTTTTATCTGACCTCATCAAGTGATTTCAACTTTTATTCCTACTTGAATACTTTATCAAATATCTAGTCCATTATGGATGGCCCATGAACATCCACTTCACACCCAATTTGGGGTTTTAATTCCATGATATGATAACATTCATCTTTTTGATACTGTAGAACATATTTCAAGAGATTTTTGAATTTCTTGTAGTATTCATTTACTAAAAAATCCCCTTATTTTACATTATATAAATATGTTAATTTTTGATCAAAATATAACTACACTAGCCATGATGCTCTAAAATGAGTCACAAACTACTCCCAAAATAGTGGTAGTGGAATCAAGGCTCATCTCAAGATTTTTATTAACCCACCAAGTTACTGCTTCACTAACAAGTTGGTAAGCTCCTAAAATGACCTTGGTTATCCCATAATAATTTTGAGTTACTACACCCTTAACCTATAGTGTGTCTAGGGATATGTGTGGATAAATTGTGACTTACACACCTTTATATTATCTTGTTGTATTTCTTGATGTTCTTAGTTTTGTCAGCCTATGGAATAACCATGGCAAATTAGAGTATATATATGAAGTAATGGTTAGTTTTTTATGATCATATTGTGAATTTTTTTCTTATTGCATTGTTGCGGATCTTTCCCCATCGAAGTGGCTTGGTCATAATAGTTCAAGTATTCTTCTCTTTCACCAATTATTATTATGGATATGTTTATTTTTTTCTTAATCCAATGATATATAATTCTATTATTATGAATCATCTAAGTAATTTCATTACAAGTGATATCAAAGCTTCAATTTAGGCAAGTTTCTATGTCACAATTTTAAGTCTAATTTTTTTTATCTTGTGAATTTTTTTTTTTTTGGATTATTCTCTATGAGATGATTATAATGGTATATTTTACTAGTACATTTTTTTGGTTCAAAATTTTCACCCTTATGCATAATAATAGTAGTTAGATTTGTCTTGGTGAGACAATCACAATGGTGCATTCCACCTGTACACTTTTTTTGGAGATGAAACCCTCTTATGATTTGTGCATGGCTAGTTTAAACACTCATATATGAAATAAAGGGAAATAAACTTCAAAAAATCCTCACAAGGATGACATGGAGTCTGGAACTTTTGATCCATCTATTTTAGAGGTAGTTTAACAACTTAAGTTAGAGTTATAGCGCATGGTGAAAAAATATATATTTGATATGGTTTAAGGGGAGATTACAAGGTTGAGAGCAGACCTAGATAACATTATGGATTAATTGTGACAAATATCTAAGAAACTGGCCAACTTGTCAACTCAACCATTGCAAAATTACCCTCCACCACTTTAGTTTGGTACTCCTCCTCTAAACAATACCAACACCAATCCTATCCTAATATGATGTTTCCAAAAGTGGACTTACACAAGTTTGATGGTAATTATCCACTTACCTAACTCACTCAAATTGAAAATTTATTTGATCTACATCAGATTTCATTTTCATAAAAAGTGGTTATGGCCTCTCTATATCTGGAACCTAAGCCATTCATTTGGTATGGTTGGTTGTGTACTCAAAAGAAAAAATGTGTCCTAGTTTCATGGTTGATATTTTCTAAGGAATTACAACCCCACTATTACAAAAATGTCTCTAAAAACTACTTCAGTCAGCTAGCCAAGTTATGCCAGACTAAGACTATAAAGGACTACATTCATAAATTTCATAATCTCTCCTTACATGTGGTAGACATCATTGATAAAAAATTGAGTGACCTATTTTTGGGTGGATTCAAATATATAATCCAATTGGAGATTCACATGTTTCATCCCAATACTATATCTGAGGCCATACCAAGGGCACACATGGTTGAGGAAAAATATTTGATCAAAATAAGACCTTTCACCAATGTCTGTGAATACAACTTCCTAGCACCATCAGTTCTATAGCCTATTAGATTGACACCTCAACAAGTGGAAAAAAACATGTAAAAGGTTTATGTTTTGTCTATTATATCAAATGGATCAAAGGACATCAATGTGTTGAACATAATTTATTTTACATTGACAGTGCCAATGAGGAGGAAGAAGATGAGGAGGCTTTAGGGGCAAGTTTGGAAGAACCTAAATATGAATTTGAAGATTCTCAAACTACTATTCATTATCATGTACTTTCTAATATTAATACTCCTAAAAATATTAAAGTGGTAGGTTTCCTAAAGAAACATAAGGTGACCATGTTAATTGAATCTACGAATACACATAAATTCATGAAAAGTAATTTGACTACTTATTTAGTCTATTTCATTAACCATGTCCAAAATTTTAGGTCATGATTATAGATGGTGGTACAATCAACTATTTTGGAAAATGCCATAGTATTAAGATTGTTATGGGATACTACTTGTTAAATTCCCCTATGTTTTTTAGTCTTATGAGAGGATCTAAAATTATTTTAGGAGTGTAGTGGCTCACTGCTTTGGGCACTATTGAGATGAATTTACAAGAACTATTCATGAAGTTTCATTCAAAAAAATACCTTTGAACTATTTAGATTATGGGCTAAAGCTCTGCAACTTGTTATTTCCCACTAGATGATGAAGATTCTCAGAAAGGGCATAAACGGATTTGTGGAACACTTATTTTCCATAGAGGTTCAACCAACCAAGGAGTCTACACATCCTGATTTGTAAAGTGTCTTAGATGACCATTTTATTATTTTTAGTGACATGCAAAAAGGACTTCCTCTAATTCATGCACATGATCATGCCATCAATCTCATTCTAGAAAGTACACCACATAACATCTGACCCTACAGTATTCCTATGCTAAAAAGTGTGAAACTAAAAATATGGTACAAGAGATGTTGGAGGTAGGAATCATCTGACACAGTCAAAGTGAATATAATTCCCTAGTGGTCATGGTATGAAAGAAGGATGATAGTTGGATGATTTTCACATACTAAAAATAACTCAAAAAATACACCAACAAAGATAAGTTTCATATTCTAGTAATTAATGATTTGATAAATGAATTGCACATCACTATTTATTTTACCAAGTTAGAACTTCACTATAGATATTATCATATTCAAATCCATGATGAGGACATACGCAAAATAATTTTTAAAACTCATAAAGGCCATTATGAATTTTTTGTCATGCCTTATGGCCTCAAAAATGCACCATCTACATTTTAGAGTTTGATGGATACTATTTTTATGACATTTTTGATGAATTTTGTTTTAGTTTTTTTTAATTATATCCTCATCTATAATAAGAATTCTGAAGACCATTCAAAGTATGTGAAATAGGTACTTTCAATTACAGAATAACATCAGCTTTATGCCAAACCTACCAAATGTTATTCTGGTGTCTAAGAGGTGGGGTACTTGGGTCATATTGCTTCACATGAAGGATTGAAAGTTTATCCTAAAAACATCCAAGCGATGATGGAGTGGCAGGTTCTAAAGACCCTCAAGAACCTTTAAGGAGTTTTAGGGCTAACTAGTTATTATAGTAGGTTTGTCAAAAATTATGGTAGCATTGCATCCCCACTCACCTATTTATTGAATAAAGACTCCTTCCAATGGACTGATTGAGCTACCAAGGTATTTGAATATTTGAAAATGGATATGTGCATAACTCTAGTTTTGGCTACTCTTGATTTTTTAATTTTTTCGTTGTGGTGTGTGATACACTAAGATATGGTATGGGGGATGTACTTATGCAATAAGGTAGACCATTGGTAATTGAATTCACCAACTAAAGGGAAAAATAGGATCAAACCAATATATAAAAAAGAGATGATGGCTATTATGTATATAATGAAGCAATGGAGACCTTATTTGATGGGTCGTCACTTTCAAGTAAATATTGATTATGATAACCTCAAATATTTTTTGGAATAATTATTGTCATTTAAATAATAACAAAAAAGAGTTACTAAAATGTTAATATATGATTTTTAAATAGTGTATAAGAAAGGAAAAGAGAATTAGGTGGCAAATTCCCTCTTCTGGTGGGATGACTCAGTTGAGGAATTGTTAGATACCATGACCATGTGGTAGACATATTGGCTAGAGGAAGCAAGATTAGAATGGGAGAATGACATTTCTACCAAGGATTTAATTCACAATCTTTAAAGGATTATAACAAATTTGATAAATTTACATGGAAGGGGATCATATTATGGTATAAATATATATTATACCTTTGTAAGAATTATCTCCTCAAACATAAAATTCTTGAGGAACTTCATGCCTCTCCACTTAGAGGTCACTCCATATTTTTGAAAACATATCATAGAATCAAGCAAGATTTATTTTGGGAAGGAATCAAGGGGGATGTCCAAAAATATATGACTAAATGCATGGCATGTCAACAAAAGAAAGGTCAACCCATTAAGACCCTAGATATTTTTTAGCCTTTATCCATCTCTAGCCAGTGTTTGGAAGAGGATTCCATGGATTTCATTATGGGATTCCCATAGTCTAAGGGTAAAAATGTTGTCATGGTAGTTGTGGATCAACTCACTAAGTATGCTCATTTTTTCTCTTTATCATAGCCATTTTTTTTAGTACATGATCTTTTGATTTTCTCAATATAGTTCAAATATTTCATGATACTCCAAAGATAATTTTAAGTGATGGAGATCCCATATTTAATAGTAATTTTTGGATTGAATTATTTGTATGTTTGGGCACCCAGTTGGCTCATAGATCATCCTATCATCCTCAATATGATAGACAGACAAAGGTAGTCAATATATATATATATATATATATATATATATATATATATATATATATATATATATATATATAT